>JAXIVJ010003826.1:2500-89363 GCA_036785665.1 Chirona hameri
CCGCCCAGCTCTTCTCCACCCCGCCTCGCCGAGGTCCAGCTCTTCTCCACCCCGCCTCGCCGAGTCCTGCCCAGCTCTTCTCCACCCCGCCTCGCCGAGCCCCAGCTCTTCTCCACCCGCCTCGCCAAGCCCAGCTCTTCTCCACCCCGCCTCGCTGAGTCCAGCTCTTCTCCACCCCGCCTTCGCCGAGCCCCGCCCAGCTCTTCTCCACCCCGCCTCGCCGAGCCCAGCTCTTCTCCACCCCGCCTCGCCAAGCCCAGCTCTTCTCCACCCCGCCTCGCCGAGCCCAGCTCTTCTCCACCCGCCTCGCCGAGCCCAGCTCTTTCTCCACCCCGCCTCGCCAGAGCCCCGCCCTTCCCCTTCTCCACCCCGCCTCGCCAAGCCCAGCTCTTCTCCACCCCGCCTCGCGAGCCCAGCTCTTCTCCACCCCGCCCCGCCCTTCCCCACCCCGCCTCGCCAAGCCCAGCTCTTCTCCACCCCGCCTCGCCAAGCCCAGCTTCTTCTCCACCCCGCCTCGCCGAGTCCCGCCCAGCTCTTCCCCACCCCGCCTCGCCGAGCCCCGCCCTTCCCTTCTCCACCCCGCCTCGCCAAGCCCAGCTCTTCTCCACCCCGCCTCGCCGAGCCCAGCTCTTCTCCCACCCCTCCTCGCCGAGCCCAGCTCTTCTCCACCCCGCCTCGCGAGCCCTGCCCTTCCTTCTCCACCCCGCCTCGCCAAGCCCAGCTCTTCTCCACCCCGCCTCGCCGAGCCCAGCTCTTCCTCCACCCGCCTCGCCGAGCCCAGCTCTTCTCCACCCCGCCTCGCCGAGCCCAGCTCTTCTCCACCCCGCCTCGCCGAGTCCAGCTCTTCTCCACCCCGCCCCGCCCTTCCCCCACCCCGCCTCGCCGAGTCCAGCTCTTCTCCACCCCGCTCGCCGAGTCAGCTCATCCCCACCCCGCCTCGCCGAGCCCGCCCAGCTCTTCTCCACCCCGCCTCGCCGAGCCCAGCTCTTCTCCACCCCGCCTCGCCAAGCCCAGCTCTTCTCCACCCCGCCTCGCCGAGCCCAGCTCTTCTCCACCCCGCCTCGGCCGAGTCCAGCTCTTCTCCACTCCCGCCTCGCGAGCCCCGCCCATCTCTTCTCCACCCCGCCTCGCCGAGCCCCGCCCAGCTCTTCTCCACCCCGATCCGCCTCGCCGAGTCCAGCTCTTCTCCCACCCCGCCTCGCCGAGCCAGCTCTTCTCCACCCCGCCTCGCCGAGCCCAGCTCTTTCCCACCCCGCCTCGCCGAGCCCCGCCCAGCTCTTCTCCACCCCGCCTCGCCGAGCCCAGCTCTTCTCCCACCCCGCCCGCCCTTCCCCACCCCCGGCCTCGCCGAGCCAGCTCTTCTCCACCCCGCCTCGCCGAGTCCAGCTCTTCTCCACCCCGCCTCGCCGAGCCCAGCTCTTCCCCACCCCGCCTCGCCGAGCCCTGCCCAGCTCTTCTCCACCCCGCCTCGCCGAGCCCAGCTCTTCCCCACCCCGCCTCGCCGAGCCCCGCCCAGCTCTTCCCACCCCCGCCTCGCGAGTCCAGCTCTTCTCCACCCCGCCTCGCCGAGCCCACGCTTCTCCACCCGCCTCGCCGAGCCCAGCTCTTTCCCACCCCGCCTCGCCGAGCCCCGCCCAGCTCTTCTCCCACCCGCCTCGCCGAGCCCAGCTCTTCTCCACCCCGCCCCGCCCTTCCCCACCCCGCCTCGCCGAGCCCAGCTCTTCTCCACCCCGCCTCGCCGAGTCCAGCTCTTCTCCACCCCGCCTCGCCGAGCCCAGCTCTTTTCCCCACCCCGCCTCGCCGAGCCCTGCCCAGCTCTTCTCCACCCCGCCTCGCCGAGCCCAGCTCTTCCCCACCCCCGCCTCGCCGAGCCCCGCCAGCTCTTCTCCACCCCGCCTCGCCGAGTCCAGCTCTTCTCCACCCCCGCCTCGCCGAGCCCAGCTCTTCTCCACCCCGCCTCGCCGAGCCCAGCTCTTTCCCACCCCGCCTCGCCGGACCCCGCCCAGCTCTTCTCCACCCCGCCTCGCCGAGCCCAGCTCTTCTCCACCCCGCCTCGCCGAGTCAGCTCTTCTCCACCCCGCCTCGCCGAGCCCAGCTCTTCTCCACCCCCGCCTCGCCGAGTCCAGCTCTTCTCCACCCCGCCTCGCCGAGCCCCGCCCAGCTCTTCTCCACCCGCCTCGCCGAGCCCAGCTCTTCTCCACCCCGCCTCGCCACCCAGCTCTTATCACCCCGCCTCGCCGAGCCCAGCTCTTCTCCACCCCGGCGCCTCGCCGAGTCCAGCTCTTCTCCACCCCGCCTCGCCGAGTCCAGCTCTTCTCCACCCCGCCCCGCCCTTCTCCACCCCGCCTCGCCGAGCCCAGCTCTTCTCCACCCCGCCTCGCCGAGTCCAGCTCTTCTCCACCCCGCCCCGCCCTTCTCCACCCCGCCTCGCCGAGCCCAGCCCTTCTCCACCCCGCCTCGCCGAGCCCAGCTCTTCTCCACCCCGCCCTCGCCGAGTCCAGCTCTTCTCCACCCCGCCTCGCCGAGCCCAGCTCTTCTCCACCCCGCCTCGCCGAGCCCAGCTCTTCTCCACCCCGCCTCGCCGAGTCCAGCTCTTTCCACCCCGCCCCGCCCTTCCCCACCCCGCCTCGCCGAGTCCAGCTCTTCTCCACCCCGCCTCGCCGAGCCCAGCTCTTCTCCACCCCGCCTCGCCGAGTCCTAGCTCTTCTCCACCCCGCCTCGCCGAGCCCAGCTCTTCTCCACCCCGCCTCGCCGAGCCCAGCTCTTCTCCACCCCGCCTCGCCGAGTCCAGCTCTTCTCCACCCCGCCCTTCCCTTATCCACCCCGCCTCGCCGAGCCCAGCTCTTCTCCACCCCGCCTCGCCGAGTCCAGCTCTTCTCCACCCCGCCTCGCCGAGCCCAGCTCTCTCCACCCCGCCTCGCCGAGTCCAGCTCTTCTCCACCCCGCCTCGCCGAGTCCAGCTCTTCTCCACCCCGCCTCGCCGAGTCCAGCTCTTCTCCACCCCGCCTCGCCGAGCCCAGCTCTTCTCCACCCCGCCTCGCCGAGCCCAGCTCTTCTCCACCCCGCCTCGCCGAGCCCCGCCCAGCTCTTCTCCACCCCGCCTCGCCGAGCCCAGCTCTTCTCCACCCCGCCTCGCCGAGCCCAGCTCTTCTCCACCCCGCCTCGCCGAGCCCAGCTCTTCTCCACCCCGCCTCGCCAAGCCCAGCTCTTCTCCACCCCGCCTCGCCGAGTCCAGCTCTTCTCCACCCCGCCTCGCCGAGTCCAGCTCTTCTCCACCCCGCCTCGCCGAGCCCAGCTCTTCTCCACCCCGCCTCGCCGAGTCCAGCTCTTCTCCACCCCGCCTCGCCGAGTCCAGCTCTTCTCCACCCCGCCTCGCCGAGTCCAGCTCTTCTCCACCCCGCCTCGCCGAGCCCCGCCCAGCTCTTCTCCACCCCGCCTCGCCGAGCCCCGCCCAGCTCTTCTCCACCCCGCCTCGCCGAGCCCAGCTCTTCTCCACCCCGCCTCGCCGAGTCCAGCTCTTCTCCACCCCGCCTCGCCGAGCCCCGCCCAGCTCTTCCCCACCCCGCCTCGCCGAGCCCAGCTCTTCTCCACCCCGCCCCGCCCTTCCCCACCCCGCCTCGCCGAGTCCAGCTCTTCTCCACCCTGCCTCGCCGAGCCCAGCTCTTCTCCACCCCGCCTCGCCGAGTCCAGCTCTTCTCCACCCCGCCTCGCCGAGCCCAGCTCTTCTCCACCCCGCCTCGCCGAGCCCAGCTCTTCTCCACCCCGCCCTTCCCTTATCCACCCCGCCTCGCCGAGTCCAGCTCTTCTCCACCCCCGCCTCGCCGAGCCCCGCCCAGCTCTTTCCCACCCGCCTCGCCGAGCCCAGCTCTTCTCCACCCCGCCTCGCCGAGTCCAGCTCTTCTCCACCCCGCTCGCCGAGCCCAGCTCTTCTCCACCCCGCCTCGCCGAGCCCAGCTCTTCTCCACCCCGCCCTTCCCTTCTCCACCCCGCCTCGCCGAGTCCAGCTCTTCTCCACCCCGCCTCGCCGAGCCCCGCCCAGCTCTTTCCCACCCGCCTCGCCGAGCCCAGCTCTTCTCCACCCCGCCTCGCCGAGTCCAGCTCTTCTCCACCCCGCCTCGCCGAGCCCCGCCCAGCTCTTCTCCACCCCGCCTCGCCGAGCCCCGCCCAGCTCTTCCCCACCCCGCCCTCGCCGAGTCCAGCTCTTCTCCACCCCGCCTCGCCGAGTCCTGCCCAGCTCTTCTCCACCCCGCCTCGCCGAGCCCCGCCCAGCTCTTCCCCACCCCGCCTCGCCGAGTCCAGCTCTTCTCCACCCCGCCTCGCCGAGCCCCGTCCAGCTCTTCCCCACCCCGCCTCGCCCAGCCCCGCCCCGCCCCGCCCAGCTCTGCCCTGTCCCGTCCCGTTCTTTCCTGCCATCTCTCTCCTGTCGCCGCTCATATGCCCAGTCTGGGTGCAGTTCGGTGGGCCACCGCTTCCGGGAACGACCCTAGTTACGATTGACCGGTGTCGTTTGGCCGTATCCGGCCGCTGTAGGCACCCAGCTTTACGCAGCGGAAGCGAGCGAGCCTCTTGGCCGGGGACGCCGAAACGGCGCGGTGACTGAGCGAACGAACTTCAGGCAGCTGGGGTTATTGGCGATGGGAGCTCGGCTGGGTTGAGTTTGGGAACGCTCGGTCTTCGCAGGCCTGGTGATTGGGGCAGAGGATGTGGTAAGGAGGGATTTGACGGGGGATACCGCGACGGAACGTGACGGGACGTGACTGGACGGGACTGGACGGGACTGGACGGGACGGGACTGGACGGGACTGGACGGGACGGGACGGGACGGGACGGGACGGGACGGGACGGGACGGGACGGGACGGGACGGGACGGGACGGGACGGGACGGGACGGGACGGGACGGGACGGGACGGGACGGGACGGGACGGGACGGGACGGGACGGGACGGGACGGGACGGGACGGGACGGGACGGGACGGGACGGGACGGGACGGGACGGGACGGGACGGGACGGGACGGGACTGGACGGGACTGGACGGGACTGGACGGGACTGGACGGGACTGGACGGGACTGGACGGGACGGGACTGGACGGGACTGGACGGGACTGGACGGGACTGGACGGGACTGGACGGGACTGGACGGGACTGGACGGGACTGGACGTGACTGGACGGGACTGGACGGGACTGGACGGGACTGGACGTGACTGGACGGGACGGGACTGGACGGGACTGGACGGGACTGGACGGGACGGTGCGGGGGATTGACCGGTAAAGCGTGATGCTCGTCTGGGAACCGCACTGGGACAGGAGCAGGTGGGAATGAACTAGGGCGCAGGTGGGAACGAATGGAAAACATGGGAAAGTGCTCGTCGCCACTGAGCGGACTATCGATATCTCTCGTCGCCACTGAGCGGACTATCGATATCTCTCGTCGCCACTGAGCGGACTATCGATATCTCTCGTCGCCACTGAGCGGACTATCGATATCTCTCGTCGCCACTGAGCGGACTATCGATATCTCTCGTCGCCACTGAGCGGACTATCGATATCTCTCGTCGGTGAGAGAGCATTCAGCTCACATACTAGCAAACCAACCCCGTCCTGGTTTCAACCCGGCGATATATTTCGCCCATGCTACCATTCATTCTCGATTCCCCGCACCAACTCTTGCCGTACCAACCAGCCTCGGCATCGAGCCGCCTCGCCTCGGTGACCTCCCGGGCGGCTCCCGGCGGCCTCGGCGTAGCTCCTGCAGCTCCTACAGCTCCGCCGCTCCCGCCGGAGCCTGTCGGAGCCCACCGGAGCCCACCGGAGCCCGGGTCGGCCTCACATAAACAAACAGTGGCCGGGTGCCGGCTGCCGCCAGCCGACCTGTTCACCGGGCGGCCACGCCGGCTAATTTTAACCGGCCGACTCCTGCTCCTCGATAAACAAACGCTGCACTGCCGCCGCCCGCCTCTCGCGCTCTCGCTCCATTCTTCCTCCTCCGCCGCCACCCTGCGTCTGCCCACCTCTACGCACCTCTACCCACCTCTACCCGCCTCTACCCGCCTCTACACGCCTCTACCCGCCTCTACCCGCCTCTACCCGCTTCTACCCGCCTCTACCCTCCTATACACGCCTCTACCCGCCTCTACCCGCCTCTACCCGACTCTACCCACCTATATCCGCCCCTGTCCGCCTCTATCCGCCCCTACCCGCCCCTACCCGCCCCTGTCCGCCTCGGGCCGCCCCTGTCCGCCTCGGGCCGCCTTCTCTCAGCGGCAGAAGGCTGCACGTCGTCTGTCTACCTCCCTGCTCTCAGCGGCAGAACGTTAGGTTTCGACGGCGGCAGAGCAGCTCCTAGATTGGAGCCAGCGCCGCTGCCTCTGTGGAATTAACCACGCTCCTCGCTTCGCTTAGTTCTGAGCCCGCCGTTCGCCGCCGGGATTGAGAGCCTCGGCGAGCGGCTTGGATGATTCTGCGGCGGCGGTGGGAAAGGCGTGTGGCTTCGCTCCCCGAGGCGTCAGTCAGACTGCATTGACGAGGTGCCAGTCAGACTGCATTGACGAGGCCTCCCTCACTCTGTCCCGGGTGACACCGAGGTGCCAGCGGTGTTTGAAATGAAAACAGACCGGTCCGCGGCTGCGCACCGCGCGGCGAAAGAAATCCGGGTGGCGAGGTTAGCAGCTGCCGGTTTTGGCACTGCTATCGGCTATGGCAGCTGCGACAGCTGAAGGGGAGCCTCGGGAGCTGCAGCTGCCGGTGGGCTGAGCCAGCTCTGGGGGTGGGGGTGGGGGGGAGGGGCGGCGAGTTTTAACGGGGGGGGGGGGGGGCGGTGCAGTTGGTCTGAGCCATGCGACTGGTCTTGCGGTAGCGGTGTCAGGTCATGGTGGGGGCGGGGGCGGTTAGGCGCGGGGGCGATGCGGTTGATCTGGGCGGATCCGCCGCCGGTGGCTGGCTGTCGGCCGCAGCCGGGTGGCGGGCGGGCCCGGGTGTCGGCGCCAGTCCCGCGGCGGGCCGCGCTATCAGCGGCGTCGCTCCCCGGCGGCGCGGCGCTGTCTGCGAGGGACAGGGTTGCCGTGCCAACGCGGCGCCGCGCAGCTATCGGACGGGCTAACGACAAAGCCGGAGGATCGATGACCGGCCGCCGCCGCCCGGTCCCTCCCGTCACCGGACCACCGCGACCACGGCGGTCCGCAGGCGGTCACAGCGACACAGCCGGTCACAGTAGACCACAACTAACCACAACAGACAACGGACCCCAGCAGATTCTTTAAGGCACATCAATCCTCATCAGACCACAACATACTGCAGCAGACTACAGGAGACCACTTCAGACCACAACAGACTGTCTGCGACCTGACCAACTAAACCAAAGAGTCGATTATGGCCCACATGGCACTCAGAATACCACATCAGACTACATCAGGATGCAGGATAGAGCAGACCATAGCAAACCACTGCATCGGTTAACAACCCCCATGCCTTATTCCTGTTCCCAGCCTCAATCCTCTCCTGGCCCCGAGACTGAACCCGCCCATGCCAAGGGCTCGTTTCCGACCTGTCGTGAATTGTCTATCGTATCAGCCCTATAGCACTGCGCTCGATACGCCCCCTGGAGCGCCGCGGCCATCCCACCCATCGCATGAGCTTCCGAAGCTCCCGAGCTTCCGACACCGGCAGCGGAGGAGATAAGGGCGCCTCGGGAGGGCTGACGACGTTAAGCCCCAATCATAATACTTAATAATCATTATTAAGGCTCCCAAGCGCCAGCAGCCGTGGCCACGGACGTCTATCGAGTCAGAGCGGGATCACACCTCGCCTCCTTTCGCTGAGATTGACGTGCCAATCGCGATCTGGTGACCTGCAGCCAGTTCAAGCTGTCGTTAAATAACCATTAGCTGAACTTCCCTTTCGTGGGCCACCGCCCTCGGCCCTCTTCAGATCATTTTCTCCTCTCTGCCTACCTAACTCCGCGTCTCGACCCATCTCTTCTCATTGTTCTTCTTCCTCCATCCCCTCTCAAGCCTGAGACAGCATCTAACCCCTGCTGCCGGCTCCGTCCCACTTCTTGTTACCAGGCTCACTGCTCACTGCGACCGCCCAAGCCGCCGCCTCCGCCGCTGCCGCCGCCGCCGCCGCCGCCGCCGCCGCCGCCGCCGCCGCCTCCGCCTCCGCCTCCGCCTCCGCCGCCGCCGCCGCCGCCGTCACCGTCACCGCCGCCGCGGTCTGGGCTGTAGCGGTGCAGTCGACCCGACCGACCCGCCGCCGCCGCTGCCGCTGCCGCTGCCGCCAGCGCCCCTAATTGGGCCCAATGGACCGGCAGTGGCCGCTGCAAATTGGCTCCGCCAATTGGCATGAGGACGGTTGAGCGGTCGCCGCCCCGCCCGGCCCGCCGGCTAATTGTTTCTCTCGGGATTCTCCGGCCGCTAGGGCCTCGTGGGTCTCGTGGTTCCGAGGGTACAAGGGCCTCGCCTGGCTCCAGAACCTCGAGTGCCCCGGGGGCCCGGCGGCTCGCGTGGGTCAGAGGTCCTGACGTAGGCGGTCAGCCGACCGGCCGCTCGACTCCGAGTCGTTCCCCGTTGACCGCTGCTCCCCGCGGCCATCAGACGCGACGAGCCCGCCGGCGATGCCACTTCAGCGTCGTGCATTATGGAGCGCGCGTGGCTCCGCCGGCCGTGTCGACAGCGACGATGGTTCGGGCATCGACCGAACGGTGAACGGCGGCCGGCGAGCACCGCTCGACGCCGAGTCGAGTCGAGGCGCGCCGAGTGGAGGCGTTTTACCGAGTGACGCGGCCGGGGATCGTTCGGAACGGCTCGCGCGATGAGCTCGAAAGATTTACGGCTGCTCGGCGAGGCTCGAGGCATCGGGAAACCCTGGACGGCCGGCTCGCCGCCGCTACCGCGCATGCGCGGCGGCAGGTGCGCAATCAAATCGTAATGAGGCAAAGACGGCATACATAATGCAGTGGCGACCCTCACGTAACTGGCTGTCCGCTGGCCCGCGGGCGCGGTGGGGCGTGGGACGGTCTGGGTCGGAGGTCTGACGGTGGTCCGGTGGCGATCTGATGGTCTGGTTGTCCGGCGGCGGTCCGGAGTGGTCCGCACTCCGGTCCCACGGCCAGTCGGACTCCTGGCCCGGCTCCTGCCCGCGCGCTGCCAAATTAGTCACGCCGGCTAATGCAACCGGACCGGCCGGCGCGGGGCGCGCGCTCATTTGTGAAACGTGCGGTCACGGTCCGCCAGTTGGCGCCCGACGGACCCCGCGACAGGGTGATGAGGCGCAAGACATGGGGCGGCCGACAGCCGCCGGCGGGTGACCGGTCACGGGGGTGACGGCAGTGAGATGGCGTCATGTCGTAATAACGTGCTCTCAATTTACCAAGACCCGGAAGTGAAAAGGTATTTATTTACTTTTAAACCTTTCGTTGGAGACTTAACAAAACTTAAATCACGATTTGTCCTGCCTGTTATCGAAAATCTGTCCACAGCACGTGGTGGTCTCTGGCTCTGGTGGTCTCCTGACATCGACATTTGCGGTGGTCATTTTAATCTGACGATATGCTGACAGAGTTAGTCGGCATTGGTCAATTCAAAGGCATGCAACCTGCTACGAAGCTCATTAACCTTATTAATCTGGGAATTGCTCAATATAGCGAAATGTATGGCAATTTTATATTTACATTACAATTCTGCCACGCAATCCATGCATACACTGGTATTGCGAATTTCCGTGGCCATATCCCAGCTCTGTCCACCATTGGTGTCGCCGTGGTCGCCGGGACAGAGTGAGGGAGGCCTTGGTCGACTGGTCCGTTAATCCGACGATCCGTCACACAGGGTGATGGTGGCGGATCACGCGGCGACCCGGACCCGTCATCCGTCAACGGTGGCTGTTAATCCGACACCGGGCGGCCATGCGATCCTCCCCCCCCCCCCTACTGCCCGCCCCCTCCGCGGACGAACGCCCCGGAGCGGTCGTCACAGAACGCCCAGCCAGTAGGTATGGTTGTCTCGACTCTCGGCGGCACGACCGCTCTAGTATGACCGCCCCAGTATATCGCCCCAGCACTGTCGCCCCGGCGGGTCGGTCGTCGCCCCGGCCCCGGCCATCGGTCGGTCATCGGTCATCGTTCAGCGGACAGTGGACAGCGGCCAGCCAGAGACCAGACGCTGGATCACCATATGACGGAGACGGTGACAGAGGCGAGTCCTAGTTTGTAGTGCAGGGCACAATCAATGACTCACTTGCTGCTGAGTCAAGCCTGAGTCAGCCTGGAGTCTAGCTAGAGTCAGTTTGAAGTCAGGATGGGGTTAGTCGGAAGTAAATGTGGATTCAGCCCACCCTTTCGGTACCCGGCCGCCGCCAGGTCCAGCCTTTGTTGACCCGCTGTCCGCAAATCATACACACCATCCCACATCCCGGAGCGAGTAACCGGGGTACCACCCCGTTCATGGAACTGCTAATGCGAATCATGGCATAACACAACCGATGGGGCACTCACAGCCCGGTAAGCCCGCCTTTCACGGAATGGTTCAGCTGACATGCAGAGAAACTAGCTACTCAATCTTTCACGAAGAGGCTGCGCTGACTTTTCCATTCCTTTGTTTTCCCTTGCTCCTGCGCACCCCGACCCGACCACCCCGACCACTTCTGTTGACCACTTCTGTTTCTATCTACGTCGCTGGCGGGCGGCGGGCGGCGGGCGGCGGGCGGCGGGCGGCGCGCGCCCCGTCGGTCTCCCGTCCGTCTCCCGTCCGGCCATGGAGAACACTGTACATTATATACACTTCTCCGACCCCCTGGCGGCTGAGTAGCAGCCCTTCCTCGGCACACAGGCCGTCCGGCGCCCTTTGTGTCAGCCCGCGGCGCTTTCTTCGCCCTCTTTCTGCGTGTAATGTGTTGGTTTCCGGCGGTGAAGGCTGGCGGCGGTCGACAATGGGTCGGCGGCCGCCACCCTGACAGGAACGCCCTTCCGGCCGCGCGCGAGTCGCGCTGCGAGGCGCTGGGAGTCGCCTCGCGAGGCGCAGGGACTCGTCGCGAGTCAGCGAGCTGCCGCGTCGAGTCGCCAATACTCATCACGAGTCAGTGGGTCAGCAAAACGCGAGTCGCCTGGAGTTGCAGCGAGCCGCCTTGCGTCGTTATCTCGCAGACTTGCCGAGAGTCAGCGTCGTGCGTTTCGCCGGCAAAAATGCCCCAAACAACCAACAATTGTAAAGTCATGGGTATTCTAAAACACAATCCAGTGCTGGTCATAGCAGCAATGTCCACAAGTTGGCAATCCTAAAGTGGATTGGACTTACGCATTTTCCCGTCAGGCGAATCAAGGTCATGCGACTCCGTCTCTGCTCTGGCGATCTCACGGCAGCAGGTGTTACCGTTCCACTCGAGTGACACGACCAGAGAGCTCCGCCCAGCTGGCATCGCTCCAGTTGCCGCCCGTGCCGGTCCCGCTGACCCCCTGACCTGCTCCGTTGACCTCTGGCCGTCTCGTTGACCCCTGCCTTGTGCCGCTGACCTCAGGCCGGCCTCTCGCCCAGAGGTCCGCGGCACGAGGGCGATAATGCCGACCGTACCGGTCCGATTGCCCCATACGTCAACCGTTGAGGAGAAACGGTTTCATCCCTGCTCCGACCGTGCCTCAATGACTTATCTCAATGACTCAATTACGTATCTCGTACATCAGTCGGTTGCTGCGACATCGCCCGTGTCGTGGAGGTGTTCGTCTTGCGTCTCAGGTGCTCGTCTCGGGTCCCAGGTGATGTGCGGTGCGGTACCGCACTGCGAAGTTCATGTTCTTCCTCACCGACTGTCGGTGGACAGTGGCGGCGGTAGCTTCGATTCTTAAGGCCCAGTACACCAAGCATCGAGTAAGCAAAATATCAAATCGCAAAATATTTAAATCTTCCGATGGATCTACAGTAGATAGATCCGAGAACGACCAATGAATGGAATCCGAGATCTTCATGTAGATACGAGAACGCTTACTAAATGGAAACCCTCTTAAGTATGTCCTGTCCTGCTCCTGTCCTGCTCCTGTCCTGCTCCTGTCCTGGTCCTGTCCTGCCCTGCCATGTTCTGCTCCTGTCCTGCCCTTCCCTGCCATGTTCTGCTCCTGTCCTGCCCTTCCCTGCCATGTTCTGCTCCTGTCCTGCCCTTCCCTGCCATGTTCTGCTCCTGTCCTGCCTGTCCTGCTCCTGTCCTGCTCCTGTCCTGCTCCTGTCCTGCTCCTGTCCTGCTCCTGTCCTGCCCTGCCATGTCCTGCTCCTGTCCTGCCCTTCCCTGCCATGTCCTGCTCCTGTCCTGCCCTTCCCTGCCATGTCCTGCTCCTGTCCTGCCCTTCCCTGCCATGTTCTGCTCCTGTCCTGCCTGTCCTGCTCCTGTCCTGCTCCTGTCCTTCCCTGCCATGTCCTGCTCCTGTCCTGCCCTTCCCTGCCATGTCCTGCTCCTGTCCTGCCCTGCCCTGCCATGTCCTGCTCCTGTCCTGCCCTTCCCTGCCATGTCCTGCTCCTGTCCTGCCCTTCCCTGCCATGTCCTGCTCCTGTCCTGCCCTGCCCTGCCATGTTCTGCTCCTGTCCTGCCCTTCCCTGCCATGTCCTGCTCCTGTCCTGCCCTTCCCTGCCATGTCCTGCTCCTGTCCTGCCCTTCCCTGCCATGTTCTGCTCCTGTCCTGCCTGTCCTGCTCCTGTCCTGCTCCTGTCCTGCCCTGCCATGTCATGCACCTGTCCTGCCCTTCCCTGCCATGTTCTGCTCCTGTCCTGCCCTTCCCTGCCATGTTCTGCTCCTGCCCTTCCCTGCCATGTCCTGCTCCTGTCCTGCCCTTCCCTGCCATGTTCTGCTCCTGTCCTGCCCTTCCCTGCCATGTTCTGCTCCTGTCCTGCCCTTCCCTGCCATGTTCTGCTCCTGCACTTCCCTGCCATGTCCTGCTCCTGTCCTGCCCTTCCCTGCCATGTTCTGCTCCTGTCCTGCCATTCCCTGCCATGTTCTGCTCCTGTCCTTCCCTGCCATGTCCTGCTCCTGTCCTGCCCTTCCCTGCCATGTCCTGCTCCTGTCCTGCTCCTGTCCTGTCCTGCCTGTCCTGCTCCTGTCCTGCCCTTCCCTGCCATGTTCTGCTCCTGTCCTGCCCTTCCCTGCCATGTTCTGCTCCTGTCCTGCCCTTCCCTGCCATGTTCTGCTCCTGTCCTGCCCTGCCATGTCCTGCTCCTGTCCTGCCCTTCCCTGCCATGTCCTGCTCCTGTCCTGCCCTTCCCTGCCATGTTCTGCTCCTGTCCTTCCCTGCCATGTCCTGCTCCTGTCCTGCCCTTCCCTGCCATGTCCTGCTCCTGTCCTGCTCCTGTCCTGTCCTGCCTGTCCTGCTCCTGTCCTGCCCTTCCCTGCCATGTTCTGCTCCTGTCCTGCCCTTCCCTGCCATGTTCTGCTCCTGTCCTGCCCTTCCCTGCCATGTTCTGCTCCTGTCCTGCCCTTCCCTGCCATGTTCTGCTCCTGTCCTGCCCTGCCATGTCCTGCTCCTGTCCTGCCCTTCCCTGTCCTGCTCCTGTCCTGCCCTTCCCTGCCATGTTCTGCTCCTGTCCTGCTCCTGTCCTGCTCCTGTCCTGCCCTGCCATGTCCTGTCCTGCCCTTCCCTGCCATGTTCTGCTCCTGTCCTGCCCTTCCCTGCCATGTTCTGCTCATGTCCTGCCCTTCCCTGCCATGTTCTGCTCCTGTCCTGCTCCTGTCCTGCTCCTGTCCTGCTCCTGTCCTGCCCTGCCATGTCCTGTCCTGCCCTTCCCTGCCATGTTCTGCTCCTGTCCTGCTCCTGTCCTGCCCTTCCCTGCCATGTTCTGCTCCTGTCCTGCCCTTCCCTGCCATGTTCTGCTCCTGTCCTGCTCCTGTCCTGCCCTTCCCTGCCATGTTCTGCTCCTGTCCTGCCCTTCCCTGCCATGTTCTGCTCCTGTCCTGCTCCTGTCCTGCCCTTCCCTGCCATGTTCTGCTCCTGTCCTGCCCTTCCCTGCCATGTTCTGCTCCTGTCCTGCTCCTGTCCTGCCCTTCCCTGCCATGTTCTGCTCCTGTCCTGCCCTTCCCTGCCATGTTCTGCTCCTGTCCTGCTCCTGTCCTGCCCTTCCCTGCCATGTTCTGCTCCTGTCCTGCCCTTCCCTGCCATGTTCTGCTCGTGCGACAAAGTTATCGGGCGTCTGTCTGCCCCCCCCCCCCCCCCGTCTGCAGGGACCACGTGACGTCTGAGGACCTCGTGCCGTCTGAGGACCACGTGACGTGACGTGACGTCTGAGGACCTCGTGACGTCTGAGGACCTCGTGACGTCTGAGGACCTCGTGACGTCTGAGGACCTCGTGACGTGACGTCTGCGGTTGGCGGTGACGCCATCCTCCCCTCTGCCGTGCCGGCGACGCCTGCACCGCGGCTTGTTACTGCTCCTCTCCCTCCCTTTCCCTCCCCGCCCCCTCGCTGGCAGCCGTGACCACAGCCTGGGTTGAGCAGCCACGACCGCCCCCCCCCCCCTCCCCCACGACGGCTCAATGGGCACAACGGCAGACAGAAAATCGACAAAAACTTACACAGGCTTAGAGACTGGATTTGTAAATTCATGATGTGAAACAGCACATAGACGGTGCTGGTTTATCAGAAACTTGGAGGGACGCAGGTGCGAGGGCCTTTTATTGGCATATGATTTAGCAGTTGGCACTTGTTTGAACACCGGTTAAGAATATGTGCCGATCATGCGAAGGAAAATATGTACCGTTCAGTGTCATTCTCGTACATTTGTGTACACAAGTGGATTATGCACTATGCAGTATGCTCAGTTGCTCGCGTACGGAGGTTTACGGAGTTTGTTTTTAAGGTGTTTAGGGTTATGGTCTATGGTTTGCGATACTGTGCAACTCAAACTTGCCGCCTGGCTACTGAACATTGTTCCATATTTTCGCAGCAGCGCCTTTCGTCTGCACCACCTCCCAGCCCACCACTCCTCTGCCTAGCCTCGCCCGGCTACCGTGCCGCCATTTTCATCTCGGTGTTTATCCTCCGCCATGAGGTCTGAGAGCGAGCGGCGGGGTCTGTTCTCTTTGCACTGCACCTCGTTCCCGGGCCTGGCCTCGGCCGCCGCCGCCGCCGCCCGCCCGCTCTCTCTGCAGAAAGGCCGGCGGCCAGCCAGGGCAGCCTGCAGTGGGCACTGGCAGCGTGTCGTGCCATGTTTACGTGGCCTTGCAGCAGTCCGGTGAGTCAGTCCAGGGGTGGGCGGCAGGGGAGGGGGCGCAGATCATGTGGAAATGCAGCGGCGGCGCCCGGCCGTCCGCCGCCGGTGGCGCCACCACGCCTCGGCGGCGGGATATGGAACTAAGAGCCGGCCGGCCAGCCGGCCGGCGTGCGGGCTGTTGAGGTTGCAACTTGCAACGTTTGCACTGGGGAGAGCGGTAAGCTGGCGGCGGCGGCGGCGGCGGCGGCGGCGGCGGGGTGTGGGCGGTGGCAAAATCATGACGACTGTCACTGTCTTATGACGGTGTCTCATCTGCCTACTCCCGGGTCAACGTTACCCACCCACCCACCAGTTCTTTCCTCCACCGCCTTTAACGAAGACTGGCGTACCCGCCTGCACACTGATCAGTGCACACTGCACTCGTGCACTGTGCAGTGCATGACGGGCGCCGGGCCGGGCCGGCGTTCGTCGAACCTGGTGCCGTGACGCGGCGGACCGGCTGCCCCGGCCTCGGCGGTCCGCCCCGCCGCTGCAGCGCCGCCCAACCCTGCCGGTCCGATCACCCGCACAGTGACCGAATGGCCAGCGAACGGCCAGCGGCCAGCGGCCAGCGGCCAGCGGCCAGCGGGCAGCGGGCAGCGGGCAGCGGGCAGCGGACAGCGGACAGCGGAGAGCGGACATCGGACAGCGGACAGCGGACAGCGGACAGGTGACCAGCGTCCTGAGAGAGTGGCATCCGACGAATGGCCAGTGAGCGTCCAGCTAGCGTTCGACCAGCAGCCAGCGGCCATCGTCTAACGTCCAACGTCCAATGTCCAATGTCCAATGTCCAACGTCCAATGTCCAACGTCCAACGTCCGCCGTCCGCCATCCAGCGTCCAATAGCGTCCGGTCGATTCGGTCGGGATGTGGCGTGCGCGTGCCGTGCGCCTGCCGTGCTCGTGCCGTGCTCGTGCGGCGGCCGTCTCGTCTCGGGAGGGACATGCATCAGGCGCCCCTCGGCGGCCGGCAGCGGGCGCTAATTAAAACCTGTCGTCCGCTGTCCGGTAATCACGCCGTTGGCAGTCACGCGGCCGCCGCCGCCGCCGCACCAAGTCGGAGGAGCATCGATCCGGCCGCGACCAACAAGTCCCTGCTCCTCCTCCCCTCCCCGCAAGCCCCCCCCCCCCCCGCCCCGGGCGTCCCCCCGGTCGCCCCGCCCCGGGCGCCACCAGACGCCCGCCGCACCGCAGGCGGTCGATCGCCCAGCGGCCGGATGCTCCCGGGCGGTTTGACCCCTGCCCTGCACGCTGCGAAGTGTCCAGTGTTCACCGCCCGCGCCTCGGGCGGTGGGCTTCTTGGTCTAGTTTCGGTATTAGCCTGGAAATTCGCTGTCCCCGTCTCTCGCTTCCTCTCTGCCGTTCTCTGTCTGTTATGTTCTCTGTCTATTTTCCTGTCTCCTCTCGTCTACTCTCTATCGTTCTCAGTCTCGCAAGTTTTTTTGTTCTCACCGCATTTCCTCATCCCCACCTCCTCCTCTCCTATCTCCCTCCTCCTCTCCCATCTCCCTCCTCTCCTATCTCCCTCCTCTCCTCCCTCCTCTCCTCCCTCTCTGCTCTCCCTCCCTCTCTGCTCTCCCTCGCCGTCTCTCGCCGCCTGCTCCGACCGGGGATCGTGCTGGTCGCCTGTAAGACGTACGATCAAGATGATCCGCTTTATAGATCTGGCACGACAGTCGGTGAAAAGGGCAGCCGGCTTTGCATATGAATGGTTTCGGGAGCGTCGCCGCTATGTGTTTACGAAGCCTGACGTCGCCGACCGTCCGGCCGCGACCGGCGGGACGCGCTGGCGACAGGCGGAGGCGACAGGCCGAGGCGAAAGAAGGTGATAGGCGGAGGCGACGGGTGCAGGCGACAGGCGCGGGCGGTAGGCGCAGGCGAAACCCGAGGTGAAACGCGGAGGCGAAAGGAGCAGGACACGACGGACTGGAAAGTGACGCATTCGAGTATGGAATGATGTGAAAAGCGATGGTCACGTAGGAGCTCATGGTGAACTACGATCTTGCATGCCCAGATCTGGTCCGTGAAGCTGATTGAAAGGAGATTTTTGTGTATAGTGTAGCGTTACCTAAAATGCTCGAGGTGTCTTGAAGTCATTTGGATGATGAGGTACGCATCTATGTACCGTTGCTCCAGTCTCTTGCTCCAGTTGCTCCAGTTGCTCCAGTCTCTTGCTCCAGTTGCTCCAGTTGCTCCAGTCTCTTGCTCCAGTTGCTCCAGTTGCTCTAGGCTCTTGCTCCAGTTGCTCCAGTTGCTCTAGGCTCTTGCTGTTTTGTCTTCATTCGACGACGATTGACAATGTGCAGTTTAACGGGACTTGCTTGCTAGCATGTTGTCATGCTCGGCTACAGCCGAGGTGTGTATGTATAGGCAGGCAACACATGCGATATCGCATACCGCCCGCCATCACGATGATCGGCGGTGTGATCGGACGTTACACAGATGACTCATACCACACAGACACACACACACATACAGATAGAGAGAGAGAGAGAGAGAGAGAGAGAGAGAGAGAGAGAGAGAGAGAGAGAGAGAGAGAGAGAGAGAGAGAGAGAGATAGTTCCTTCAGACCAATGGCTGGTGGCGAGGCCAGGGTGGATAGCAGACAGTGGAGAGAGAGAGAGAAGGGACCGCTGAAAAGGGATCAGCAATACGACGGAGCGACGGCGGAGCGACGGCGGGCGATGTAGAGGGACGAAGCGGCGCGATCGACGCAGGGGACGAAGCGGCGCGATCGACGCAGGGGAGGACGGTGAGCTCCGCGGCTGCCTCTCCAGAACGTGACAACGCACGCCCGCTCTCTTGATGAGCACTGTTAGCTGGGGAACGGCTGCCCCGGCCCCGGCCCCGGCCCCGGCCTCCGTCCCCCACTCGAAGGACAAAGGCTAGATCACCGCTCTGTCACACGCCACTCGCCCACCGCCATCAGCGTAGACTTCCAGCGCTGTCCAGACGCAGTTGAATACCCCAGCGACGTCCAAACAGCGACGTCCAAACTCGCGAGACGCTCTCGCTGCAGCGACGTCCAACAAACGGCTCAATTCGTGGAACCCCGGCACAGCGGGTGATCATGAGCTCCACAGTGGACGCCGCGCGTCGGACAGGTCGCGAATAGCCCACGAATAGCTCACGAATAGCTCACCCGCCGCGGCAGTAAATAGCGACGGAAGTCTGGTAGCCGCGCGGCGGAATGGTTTCGCTAAGCCCGACATAAATATGGCCGTAAACCGTTTTACAGGCGGTGTCTGTTGCGCGGTGCGGCTTGCAAGACGCGCGCGCGCCGCGGCGGCGACACGAGTCTGGGATAATTTGTGGCCGCGCGGGACACGGACGGGACATTGGCGGCTCTATGTTCTGTTCGGCTCTCGCGTCTCGCGTGTCCCAGGGCTGCCCGAGGCGGGCCGCACCGGCGCCGTGCGCTACCACTAGCGCCACCTGTCCTTGCCGGCAGCCAGACGTGACGTCATCGTGCAGGAATGCCCGCGGGGTATGGCGGGCGGCCGCCCCGCTGTTGGTCAGGGCCCCTGACCAGTTCAGTGTAGCACGTTTGCTGCCGGCCGGGAATAGTGATGGTAATGAACAGATATTCGTTGGTACGTATTTGGAATGTTTTGATGTTGGATGGGCTAAGTAAGCTATACATACATAGTATTGCGCTTTTGTGTCAGTTTGACTGGCATCTGACAATTATATTCATACCTGTCGGAGCCTTACATAATTACCACATAAGTGTATCCAGGTGTCAGAACGCGCTGTGGCAGTCGTCAGAAAGATGGCTCAACGCCTGACCGACTTGCAGAACAAGACTGTTGACGGTGCGCCAGGCGCATGACACATGGGCGCGAGCACCGAAAGCAACAGCATGTCATTACTGGCCGGTCGCGGCTCATTTGTCACCGGACCGCGAACGATGTCGTGCGTCCCAGCGCGACCACCTGCCATCTATCCGACCGACTTGCAACGCCGGCCGCGACGGTCTATTGCGAGAAGAAAACAATCGACGAAAACTTGCTGGTATATCATGTTAAGTGGCAGGGGCTCCGCCACAGGAGGGGGGGGGACGTGTCTGGGTCCCCCCCCCCAAAAGAAAAAGGACTTTTAACATTACGCCCATGGGCGTAATGTTAAAAGTCCGTTGCATGGAAAGAATAGACTTCAGAATGTCTCTGCCCCCCCCCCCCCCATTTTCGGAACGTGGCGGAGGACTTGTTAATTGGTGCATCCATGCCAAGGAGAACAGCTCGCAAATACCTATTTGTTAACTGACAAACCTTGGAGCTGTGATCATCAAAAGTATTGTGTGGTAACACCTGTGTGCTGATCTCCATAGCTTGCTTAAACTTTCCGTTACCACGTTTTAAGTTATCGTCTTTGTTATCGCTGACTGCGACGCCAAGGAATCTTGGTGACGCCGGCCTCTGTGGAGGCAGAGAACGTCCTCGACGCGGATGGAGAGCGGTGTCGGCTGGCGCCACAGTAAATGACGTCATTGGTTCTGAATGTTCCGCTTCATGCATACTGCCCACGCGGCGAAATTCGGAGCGAGACGAGGGGAGTGGAGGGCCGGGAAGAGAGGGGGCAGAGGAGACAGTGAAGTATAAGGGAAGGAGAAGGAGAGAGGGAAGAAGAGAAGGAGAATCAGAGAGAAAGCCGTCGCCTGACGAGATTGTTTGTTGACGGTGTTGACGTGATTGTTTGCTGACGGTGCTGACGTGTTGTTTGCTGACGGTGTTTTCCTATGTCGTATGCTGCTATTTTTTCCAACCATGCTAGGCTAGACTGACTGCGTTCAAGCTCGCAGTGTCTGCCTGTGCGAGTTCCAAGAAACAGAAGCCATTCCCAGCCGCCAACGTGCAAGATTGAGCGTATGTGATTGTAACTTGCGGCCCGTTTTTTGTGGTTGTTCGGTGCGGTTACCCGCCTGCCACCTGTTCTTAATCTGGACATACAGTCGACAAAAACACTTTTGAAAAATCGCCACTGGTCATGGTTTTGCCTTATCTATAGGCTGGAATCCCGCTTGCTCGCTCGTGTATCGGCGCTGTACTTCGCGTCCAGTTGTCCGGATCAATTGACTCACACATGTGCCGTGCATTATGGCCGCATACTTGACCCAATTTGCCGAAATGTTTCATAAATAAGCTCGGGGCCTTGGTGCGGGAAGCCAATTTTGAGCCCATCGCATACATTCCCCACAGAATTAATCCCAGCATTACCATAAATCATGTGCGCTGTGTCTGCCTCCCTTGTCGCGGGCTCTTGATGGGTATTGGATATTCGCCCGGCGATAGGGCCCGGCATATGCGCCATAGCTGTCTTGGCCAGCTCTCTGTATATGTCACTGTCACAGCAGTGACCACGCCATAGAAAGACGCCCTCCGCGGCAGACTGGCGTTTGTCGGCGACCAACAACTGCGACGAATGAGCTCTGCGTTCGTTGTGTTTTACCACCGCGCCTGCTGCGCCAAGGCAGGCTGGGTTGGGCTGGGCTGGGCTGGGCTGGGCTGGGCTGGGCTGGGCTGGGCTGGGCTGGGCTGGGCTGAGCTGAGCTGAGCTGAGCTGAGCTGAGCTGAGCTGAGCTGAGCTGAGCTGAGCTGAGCTGGGCTGAGCTGAGCTGAGCTGGGCTGGGCTGGGCTGAGCTGAGCTGAGCTGGGCTGGGCTGAGCTGAGCTGAGCTGAGCTGAGCTGAGCTGAGCTGGGCTGGGCTGGGCTGAGCTGGGCTGAGCTGAGCTGAGCTGAGCTGAGCTGAGCTGAGCTGAGCTGGGCTGAGCTGAGCTGGGCTGAGCTGAGCTGAGCTGAGCTGAGCTGAGCTGGGCTGAGCTGGGCTGGGCTGAGCTGAGCTGAGCTGAGCTGGGCTGAGCTGGGCTGGGCTGAGCTGGGCTGGGCTGAGCTGAGCTGAGCTGAGCTGAGCTGAGCTGAGCTGAGCTGGGCTGGGCTGAGCTGAGCTGAGCTGAGCTGAGCTGAGCTGGGCAAAACTTGGCTGGGCTATGCTGCAGTTTGAACTGAGGCAGACGCCTCGACCCATGCGTTTATCCCACGCTCCACAGCTCCGCTTCAGCGGAAGCCGTGACCCATGCAATTCCACGGGACCGATCTGCTTGCGTGCAGTTGAAACACTGTGCCGGCGAATCATAGACTCCATAATGGATTGCCATGCCGCGTATTGATTTGGGCGTCCAACTTGAACTGAGGCGTTCCGGCGCGATCAGCGCATTCGTGCATTCGATTTTAACTCACATAATCTTGGCCTCATACCAAATATTCAAATGAATCTCCATGCGTCTTAAACACAGAGTTATTGGCTATTACCGTCTTGAGGCTATTGAGTTTTGACGTATCGTTGCACTGTACGGTTCCTAACCGCTACGTATGCACATCGCTTAGAAGGAGCGATGGGCGGCATGACCGGTTCGAGGGTGGGGAGACCGGCGCCGAGGGTGGAGACCGGTCATGACTGGTCCGAGGCGCCGAGGCTCGGCTCGCAGCGAGGAGGCTTCTGGGCGCCGATTAAGCCTACACGACCACGCCGATATGTAACCAGGATACAAAGGCGTGGCGATGGGTTGTATCGTGGTCCGAGACGCTGTCAGAACGCCCCCTAATACACCGATCATCGTGGTCATCATTTCAGATAGTCCGCACGGGGCGATGCGGACATGGGGTGATGGACGAGGCACTACTCTGAGGCGGAGAGGCAACTCAGCGGGATGCCTGGAAACCCGTCCTGCGAGACAGACGGCGGGCGACTTGTTGGCTGGGAGGATGGGGAACCAACCCACCATGCTTCTTGCAGCGTCGGCGCCTGTTGCTGGAGTAATGACTGCGGCTGACCACCCCGCTGCCACCGGTCATGTTTATGTTAGACACTCCGCGGCGGGCGGGGGCGGGGGCGGGGGCGGAGGGGACGGTGCGACTCTCCACTGACCAGTTGGTCCTGTTGCAGGCGTGCGGGCGGCGGCGGCGGCGGCGGTGGCGTCGGTGGCGGCGGTGTGGGCGGTGGCGGCGGTGGCGGCGGTGGCGGCGGTGGCGGCGGCGGCGGCGGCGGCGGTGGAGAGAGCAGGGTGAGTATACTCCGAGCTGAATGCACTCGTTAGAGGGAGGTGCGGGCCGCTCTTTCAGATGGTGATTAGCGGGTGATGACACGGCGTCATCGGGCCGGAGAGGGTCACGGCCCCGCCAACATCCCCACCCCTCCTCCTAGGCCGAACTCGGCACGGCGTCATCGGGCCGGAGAGGGTCACGGCCCCGCCAACATCCCCACCCCTCCTCCTAGGCCGAACTCGGCACGGCGTCATCGGGCCGGAGAGGGTCACGGCCCCGCCAACATCCCCACCCCTCCTCCTAGGCCGAACTCGGCACGGCGTCATCGGGCCGGAGAGGGTCACGGCCCCGCCAACATCCCCACCCCTCCTCCTAGGCCGAACTCGGCACGGCGTCATCGGGCCGGAGAGGGTCACGGCCCCGCCAACATCCCCACCCCTCCTCCTAGGCCGAACTCGGCACGGCGTCATCGGGCCGGAGAGGGTCACGGCCCCGCCAACATCCCCACCCCTCCTCCTAGGCCGAACTCGGCACGGCGTGATCGGGCCGGAGAGGGTCACGGCCCCGCCAACATCCCCACCCCTCCTCCTAGGCCGAACTCGGCACGGCGTCATCGGGCCGGAGAGGGTCACGGCCCCGCCAACATCCCCACCCCTCCTCCTAGGCCGAACTCGGCACGGCGTCATCGGGCCGGAGAGGGTCACGGCCCCGCCAACATCCCCACCCCTCCTCCTAGGCCGAACTCGGCACGGCGTCATCGGGCCGGAGAGGGTCACGGCCCCGCCAACATCCCCACCCCTCCTCCTAGGCCGAACTCGGCACGGCGTCATCGGGCCGGAGAGGGTCACGGCCCCGCCAACATCCCCACCCCTCCTCCTAGGCCGAACTCGGCACGGCGTCATCGGGCCGGAGAGGGTCACGGCCCCGCCAACATCCCCACCCCTCCTCCTAGGCCGAACTCGGCACGGCGTGATCGGGCCGGAGAGGGTCACGGCCCCGCCAACATCCCCACCCCTCCTCCTAGGCCGAACTCGGCACGGCGTGATCGGGCCGGAGAGGGTCACGGCCCCGCCAACATCCCCACCCCTCCTCCTAGGCCGAACTCGGCCAGGCTCGGCTGGGAGGCCCAAAGCGGAGCTGTCCTGCCACCACATCCCACTGCCTCCCACCTTCCAGCAAATCCTACCACCTCCACCACCGTCCATTACTTCCCAGTTCCCATCAACTCATCCTCTTCTATCATCTCCCAAACCTCCTACCGTCTCTCACCGCCTCCCATCGCTTCCCACCACCTGCCATCGCCTCCCACCATCTACCACCACCTCCCACCGCCTCCCACCACCTCCCACCGCCCCCCACCACCACCCACCAACACCTCCCACCACCTCCCACCACCACCCAGCACCTCCCACCGCCACCCACCACCTCCCATCACCTCGCACCATCTCCCACCACCTCCCACCACCACCCACCACCACCCACCACCTCCAACCACCATCCACCACCATCCACCACCTACCAGCACCTCCCACCGCCTCCCATCACCTCCCATCACCTCGCACCACCACCCACCTCCCACCACCACCCACCACCTCCAACCACCTCCAACCACCATCCACCACCTCCCAGCACCTCCCACCGCCTCCCATCACCTCCCATCACCTCGCACCACCACCCACCACCCACCACCTCCAACCACCTCCAACCACCTCCAACCACCTCCAACCACCATCCACCGCCTCCCACCACCTCCCACCGCCCCCCACCACCACCCACCAACACCTCCCACCACCTCCCACCACCACCCAGCACCTCCCACCGCCACCCACCACCACCCACCACCACCCACCACCTCCAACCACCTCCCACCACCTCCCACCACCACCCAGCACCTCCCACCGCCACCCACCACCTCCCATCACCTCGCACCATCTCCCACCACCTCCCACCACCTCCAACCACCATCCACCACCTCCCACCACCTCCCACCACCTCCCACCACCACCCACCACCTCCAACCACCTCCAACCACCATCCACCACCTCCCAGCACCTCCCACCGCCACCCACCACCTCCCATCACCTCGCACCATCTCCCACCACCTCCCACCACCACCCACCACCACCCACCATCTCCAACCACCTCCAACCACCATCCACCACCTCCCAGCACCTCCCACCGCCTCCCCACACCCCACCGTCGGCGGAAATAATCACCGGGGTCGCGCATACCTAGTCTCTTAATCACGTGTCCAGCCGGCGTACGCAAACACGCTTCAACTGTCCGAGCTGCTGCTGCAGGGCTTACCGTGCGGGGCGCAATTTAGCGACAACGGGCGTGACGGCAACAGCGTCAACGCAATGGCGCGAGCGGGTTCGGTCTTGTTTAACAAAGGAGAGGTGCGAGTCGCAAACAAACGAGGCATACGCATGTGATTATTTAAATTAGATGCGCCAATCGCAATGAAGCGAGGCGTGTACCTGGGATTAGTGGATTAGTAGTGGAGAGGTGATGCACCTTTTTGAATCCGCCTACGCTCAGGCTCATCCAAGTGGTCGAGCTAATCCCCTGCTCACCCAGTTTGCCCGGTGAGCGATTATGGTAAAAAGGGCTCCGCTGACGCAGGGGGTGGGTGTAAAAGGTGACTCGTAACTTGCGTGGTTGTATGGGTGCTTGGAGCGGCTTTAGATACACTGGCAGAGTTATATTGTGCTCAACGGTGATGTCTCCGCCGCGATATTCTTTGGCTAGGTATTGGTCTTATTCATGCATACAAAATAGCTTGCTCGTGAAAATGAATATTATGCGTTTCATGACTAATGCTGCAGATGTATTGGCATGCAACTTAAATCATTCACAAAGGGACGCCATTTCTGAATTGTCAACATTCAGATTAAGCTTTATGTGTGCACATGTCCTTAAAGGAAATAGTTCACCTTCGGATTTTTTTTCTTCTCAGAACACTATTTTATTATATTTTTTAATACAGTCTCTTTTTTTCTTTTCAAAAATGGTCCTACATCGCGCCAATTCAGGACAAAAGGTCGTAAATTATTAATGTTATGGTGTGCATTATTGGTCTGCGCATGCTCAGACCAGTGCTGGCACTCCCAGACGGTACGGTATATCATATATGCGCCGCATTCCTTCGCCAAAAAGTCAAATATCTTCGGCTGGAGAGTCTTTTCAGCCAAGAAAAGTTGCAGATAAGGATTTCTCAACACGGGCTACAACACTGCTATTTCAGTTATACATCCCATGTTGAAGGTGAACTATTTCCTTTAAAGGGAATGTTTCACCTTTCTGAAAGTTGTCAAATATACGCTGGTTGTAGTCGAACATATGAAGTAAATGCTGCCGAAAACGATGGTGCCTTTTTCACTCGAAAAGTCACTTAACTTTATACAAATTAAGTTTTCAAATTTGGGCGAATGACGTCATTATTGAGCTATATACCGCCGCTGATTGGCTGACAAAAGTGGGATTGGCTGAAAAAGTGGCTGTCAGCCAATCAGCGGCTGCGCCAGCCTGGAGTCATTTTGCAAATGGTGAATTGAATTGCTTAAAAACGGTTAAGTTTTGAGAAAAATGACATTAGTAATTTAGACATTTCAATAACGGCCCCAGATAATGGCTATATCAGTTTAAAACTAATACAAAGGTGAAACATTCCCTTTAAAGAGATATTGCCACCTCCGAAGGATTTCTAAAAAGCAACTTAAATGAATGGTGGGGATCAACAATCGTGTATGCTCAAGCTCACACTTGCTCCTGCAGCACCTAAAGTAGGGTATCGGCAATTTTTTTCCGACTCCAAAACGTCTGTCCCAGCTGTGATCAGTACTAGATTCATGATGGCCGCTCTCATCCAGTTTGGCTGTGAAATTAGCGCCCGCTCAAAGCCGAAGCGTCCGAATTCGCCGAGACTTGACCTTGAAAAGTCTATATCTGTGGTTTAAGGTATTGGTCACAAATCTCCTACGGCCCCAAAGTCGAGCCATAGCTATTCTTGTTGTTTTATTCATGTTTTATTATGAAAGAGGCTATGGTTATTGAAAATATAATTAACTGTATTCGCATTTTAATTTTAAAGTGCACTGACGGAATGGTGATGTTGAGTTTGCAATATTCAAAAGCAAATCATAGTCTGCAAAGAAGTGATTCTAAATAGTGATGAGGCGACTCCAATTTTACGAATGTGTGCCAATCATGAGTGGTGCAAATGCATTTTTTTGATCTAATGGGGGAGTTTCGGGTACCAAATTTTGCAGGTGAAATCGGACACGCTTTATCTACCGATACACCAAAAACTCATATTGGCCTGCCAGGTGGCAATATCCCTTTAAGATCCGTCGGGATTTTGGTTTTGCAATCTGGGGCTACTCGGTCCGGTCCGCCTTCAATAAAAGTAGTCTGATAAGTTGCGCCCTGATCATGATACACACATCAACCCGTTCATCCGTTGAAATGCTCGTTTGAACTAGAGTTGTCTGGTGTGTACTGCGCCTCCGAACCACGGACGAATCCGCGCCCGGCGTCGGCGAACTTTGCCAGCACGCCTGCAGCCAAGCTTACCTCGCCACTTTGTTGATAAACGGGCTATTTTTACGTCATGCGCGCCGTGCACCGGGCAGCGGCTGGCGTTGCCATGGTAACGGCAGCGGCGGCGCCGGCCGCAGACGGTCGCTCCCGACGCGACGCTTATTGGAATGGCACGCGACAGTGGCATTTCATACGGTAAATCGACCCTGACACCGGCGCGGCGGCCCCCGGGCGGCGCCCCCCGGTCCCGGCCGGGGTCAGCTGGGTTCCGGGCTCAGATAGCTGGGGAGCTGGTATTGGTCACCGGCGGGAAAATGTGTCGATGTGCTGGATTAAGTCGGGACTGCTGTTTTTTCCATTAAATTTGGGGCAAAAGTATCGAAATTGATTATACAGTGGCAAATAGATTCGAGCCTGTTCCCTCCCAAAATACCTATGTCCAAAACACAATGCAATTTTTAACACTAAATCCTTAATCTGAGTGGGGCGGCCACAATGGGCACCGGCACCGACACTTTCATGACATATTTTCCGCACCATATTAGTTAAATAAAATGATGCTGAACATTCTGTGTGAAACTAAACGAGGATGGTACACCAGCGCACTCAGGCGCTCGCAACGAAATACCAATCAAAATACTCTACCTTCATAACCATCACCAGCTTCAACTGAAAAATACCACCCGCGCCACCCTCGAGCCCGGCAAGCTCGCCACTGCCTGCAAGTGCCGATCGTATCTGCAGCCGGCCAGTGGGTGTAGCCTGGCCTTGTTGGGGGTAGGGGGGGGGGGGGGGGCTCCCGGCGGACCCATCTGACCGGTGACCGGCGGCGACATTGCTGTCCAGGGAACAATGCACCGTCTCCACTGTTAGCCGCCTCGTTCTGTCGTCGTCGGCGTCGAGGCCGACAGAGGTGGCGACGGAAGAGCCGGCAGAGGTGGCAGAGGTGGCGACGGCAGCGGAGGAGGAGGCGGCGGCGGCGGCGGGCGGCGGGCGGCGGGCGGCGGGCGGCGGGCGGCGGGCGGCGGGCGGCGGGCGGCGGGCGACGGGCGGCGGGCGGCGGAGGGGGCGTTAGCGATGGAGGAGGTGGTGGTGGTGGTGGTGGTGGTGGTGAGGACTCGCTCCCGGGTGGTCGCAGACTATTCCTGACAGTAGTAGCGCGTGGGAGGGCGAGCACGGACACTTTCCGGGTTTGGCGCGTCTGGGTGGAGTGTGCTCCTATTGTTCAAGGGATTTATTGGATGTGGTGCAGTGTCCTGATATATTCGAAGTCATAAAGGACGCGGACTATCTCGATCAGTATTGTTTTCGTACATGACTTTGGCTCTATTCGATTTGTTCATCTGAAAATTACGTGAGGTTTCTTGATGTCTTGGGCTTTATGTCAACTCATGATTTGTTAGGCAGTTCACATCGAGCCGTCAATCAGTGGCGTATTGGTCTGTGGTCTGTAGTCTTCCTGTGGTGGCGTATTGCCTGATTGATATTTAATTATTTAGTTATAAATACTGTGTTATTTTTAGATGCAGAATGCATGCTTTAGGTATATTTGCTCTTGCATTCGACTTGAACTATCGACGTGGTTTTTATTCACCTGAGGAAAGTCTGAGGCGATCCAACAAGCACAATTGAAGCAAACTATAATCTGAGATCGTGCATGTTCACGCGATCGAAATTTTTCCCTTTGTAATCCTCAGAACATGTCATTGAGGCTTGTTGCCAAGCTGCGATGATGCAGTCGACGTAACGATACTTTGCTTCCTTTCCTGCTACCCGGTTATGGCGGAATGTCCATACATACAAAGGTTACGTACCTTTGGGCTTTGTATGTTGTACGTTTCCGGAATGAAAATAAGACAAAGGGCTCGGATATATGTTTGCCTTGTTTATTGTAACCCGGCCCAATGCTGCCATCTGCAGTGAGGATGGTGGCGGCTGGGGAATTGAAGGAGTCGGGGGGAGGGGTAAGGGGAGAGGGGCGGGGTAAGGGGAGAGGGGAGGGGGAGGTGATGGGTAAGGGTAAGGGTAAGGGTAAGGGTAAGGGTAAGGGTAAGGGTAAGGGTAAGGGTAAGGGGTAGTGTAAGCAGCTCGGCAGCGGCGCTGTCGGCAGCCCCGCCTGTTAAACCACTGTATATCAACTGCTGACTGAGGGACGGCACAACTGGCCTGTGTTTATCGTTGGTGCGGACGCTCCGGGGAAGGAGTTTGTCTGCCTCTGGCTGCATGCCTGTCTGCTTCAAGCTGACTAACCAGCCAGTGTCTGCCAGACAGCGGGACTGTACGTCGATGGGGGACTGAGTGTGGATGGGGGACTGAGTGTCGATGGGGGACTGAGTGTTGACGGGGTACTGAGTGTCGACAGCGGGACTGTACGTCGACGGGGGACTGAGTGTCGACGGGGGACTGAGTGTCGACGGGGGACTGAGTGTCGACGGGGGACTGCACGTCGACGGGGGACTGTACGTCGACGGGGGACTGTGTGTCGACGGGGGACTGAGTGTCGACGGGGGATTGAGTGTCGACGGGGCACTGTACGTCGACGGGGGACTGAGTGTCGACGGGAGACTGAGTATCGACGGGGGACTGAGCGTCGACGGGGGACTGAGTGTCGACGGGGGACTGTACGTCGACGGGGGACTGAGCGTCGACGGGGACTGAGTGTCGACGGGGGACTGAGTGTCGACGGGGGACTGAGTGTCGACGGGGGACTGCACGTCGACGGGGGACTGTACGTCGACGGGGGACTGTACGTCGAACGGGGGACTGAGTGTCGACGGGGGACTGAGTGTCGACGGGGGACTGTACGTCGACGGGGGACTGTACGTCGACGGGGGACTGAGTGTCGACGGGGGACTGAGTGTCGACGGGGGACTGCACGTCGACGGGGACTGCACGTCGACGGGGAACTGAGTGTCGACGGGGGACTGAGTGTCGACGGGGGACTGAGTGTCGACGGGGGACTGAGTGTCGACGGGGGACTGAGTGTCGACGGGGGACTGAGTGTCGACGGGGGACTGTACGTTGACGGGGGACTGGGTGTCGACGGGGGACTGAGTGTCGCCGGGGGACTGAGTGTCGCCGGGGGACAGAGTGTCGACGGGGGACTGAGTGTCGACGGGGGACTGAGCGTCGACGGGGACTGAGCGTCGACGGGGGACTGAGTGTCGACGGGGGACTGAGTGTCGACGGGGGACTGAGTGTCGACGGGGGACTGAGTGTCGCCGGGGGACTGAGTGTCGCCGGGAGACTCAGTGTCGCCGGGGGACAGAGTGTCGCCGGGGGACTGAGTGTCGCCGGGGGACTGAGTGTCGCCGGGGGACAGAGTGTCGACGGGGGACAGAGTGTCGACGGGGGACTGAGTGTCGACGGGGGACTGAGCGTCGACGGGGGACTGAGCGTCGACGGGGGACTGAGTGTCGACGGGGGACTGAGTGTCGACGGGGGACTGAGTGTCGACGGGAGACTGAGCGTCGACGGGGGACTGAGCGTCGACGGGGACTGAGCGTCGACGGGGGACTGAGTGTCGCCGGGGGACTGCGTGTCGCCAGGGGACTGAGTGTCGCCGGGGGACTGAGTGTCGCCGGGGGACTGAGTGTCGCCAGGGGACTGAGTGTCGCCGGGGGACTGAGTGTCGCCGGGGGACTGAGTGTCGCCGGGGGATTGAGTGTCGCCGGGGGACTGAGTGTCGCCGGGGGACTGAGTGTCGCCGGGGGACTGAGTGTCGCCGGGGGACTGAGTGTTGACGGGGGACTGAGTGTTGACGGGGGACTGAGTGTCGCCGGGGGACTGAGTGTCGCCGGGGGACTGAGTGTCGCCGGGGGACTGAGTGTCGCCGGGGGACTGAGTGTCGCCGGGGGACTGAGTGTTGACGGGGGACTGAGTGTTGCCGGGGGACTGAGTGTCGCCGGGGGACTGAGTGTCGCTGGGGGAGTGTCGCCGGGGGAGTGTCGCCGGGGGACTGAGTGTCGCCGGGGGACTGAGTGTCGCCGGGGGACTGAGTGTCGCCGGGGACTGAGTGTCGCCGGGGGACTGAGTGTCGCATTGTCGCCGAGTATTCTGTCCTGCGAGGACAAGCTGCTGAAAGGCCCGTCCGGACGTCATCCCGATGCGGCTTCAAAACGCCGAATATGTCGTTCCTTCGGACTGCCTGTCGGTCCACTCAGATCGATGCACCCTCCCGAGCCGCCGAGCTTCGGATGTGCTGGCGGAGCCGCTGACAGGTGGCGAGCTGGAAGCCCTCGACTGGCGGTCGCTTCACACACCCGCTGACAACACCTCAGGACTTACGTATCCAGGTGGCCGCTGAAGCGCCGAAGAGTAGCATCAACGTCTACAGATAACACACGGCTTTTCTGCTAATCTTCTGCCGCCAGAGTTCCCATTGAGATCGGCCAGCAAGGGACCACTCGGTCGTCATCGGCTTACCTCGAAGCCTTACCGTGCGTCAGCAGATCTCTCCAGTAAGGGTTCAGGGTCCTACGGGCGCGACTTAGCCAGCTCAGACTGCAAAGCTTCGGCAGCTCTTGAGTCTTACACGATCGGTGGCACACATTTGTAACCGGCGAGCTTATGACGCGATGCGAGAGGCACAACGTGCACGCGCCTGGGTGGTCGCATCGAAGTGTGCCTCACTAGCCCCGTGTCAATCCTACGCTCCCGTCCCGGTCGCGCAGCCGCCCCTCGCTCGCCCAAAACTGGGCCAAATGGCCTGCTGCATAGCCGCGCACAAAGACCTGTGTCCTCCCCGCCCTGGCTCGGCCCGGATTAGGGTCGTTCACGGGGCCATAGGCCAGCCACGACCCTCGGCGACCTCCAGCCGCCTCCCGCGACACTCCGGCGACACTCGGCGACACACCGCGACACTGGCGACACTGGCGGGGCGCGGCGGGCCCCGCGGCCCCAGAATCTGCACAATGGGCTCCGCACGACGGGCGGCGTCGCGCCGAGTCGACTGGTTTTACGCGGAGGAGACAGGCCGTGAAATGGCGAGTCGTGGGCGGTGGCGGCGGGCCGGGTAGGACCTGACGTGACCACGTCGTGACCTGACGTGGGTAGGACCTGACGGACCTGTAGGACCTGACGTGACCTGACAGCAGGCAATGGGGTGGGCTGCGGGGATTTGAGATAGCCATGATAGCCGAATATAAAATAGCCGGACGGGGCGGGAACTGTGGTCCTCAAACCTCCTTCGAGGGAATGGTAGGTATAGCTACTATAGCTACTGGTCGGCGAGTCAAGGAGAGCTGAGAGCTTCAAATATGGAGATATCAAATACTTGTGTTCCTCTGCTAGGCAGCGTTCACTTCTTGCTTCACTCAGCGCTCACTCAGCGCTCGTTTCTTGGACCTACGTCTGCCGGATGGTTCCGGATGGTAATGATGCTGTCGACAAGTGGCAAGCAGCAGCCAGGCGGCGGCGGCGGCGGCAGTGACAATCCACACCAAAACATGTCTGTCTGCGTTTCTTCCGCTTGGCCTGCCTGCCGCCTCGGCAGCCGCACAGTCGCCTCCCCGTAAATTACCAGAGGACGCTCGCAAATGAGCTGCTGGTGGTGTGTGGGGGGGGGGGGGGGGTACCGCCCAGTCAGGCGTGCCTGCGAGAGCTCTCTGTGGCCTGTGTGCTGTATGTGGCGTGCAGGCAACGGTGAGATGGACTGTGGACTGTGGACTGTGGAGGTCACCTGTGGATGTGACGCCATGGAAAGTGCAAGAGCTGTAGGTATGGCTTATGTTGAACAGTTCTTGCACAGTGAACTGGAACGGTTATCTTATTTCATGAATGCGAACAACGGTTCAACATCAGGAATGTGAACAATCCGGTTCAGCATAACTTTGCTTATAAACCGCCTCTTGACAGCTTTGATTAGCTCTTGCTATTCTTGTTTGTCTTCTTCAGAGAAGCCGCAATGGCGTCGCCACGGTCTCAAATTACGTAGGGAGTAGGGACAAATGCAATCGCACGTGCGCTTCAACACGGGGCCATGGCTGAAAATTACTAGGGACAATCAAGGCCGGGACAATGTCCTCAGTGTTCCCAGGGCCCAGTGGTGGCAGCTCCCATGAGAGAAGGAAAGGCCGTCAGACATGATGCTCTGTAGGGAATCCCAGGGCCCAGTGGTGGCAGCTCCCATGAGAGAAGGAAAGGCCGTCAGACATGATGCTCTGTAGGGAACTTCATCAGAGAGATCTCATTCTGTCAGCATATTTTCAGTTTCGCATTTCTTTGTCAGCGGCCGTAATATTCTTCAGATAAATTTACCAGCTGGCCAGCGAACCCCGGCATTATTTCACCTTGCCTGTCACGGCCTAATCTTTCAATTATGCGGTATTGCTAGCTCCAGGCTGCAGTATTTATGGAAATCACACTGGCGGTGCAAATGATCTTACAACATGCATATTTGCAAGTTCCGCCATTTGCACTGCGGTTGCCCTTCTGGATCCTCGTACACAGACCATGTCAGTGACGCGGCGACCGCCAGTGTTCCGTCCGCCTTTTTAACGCCCCGACATCAATTATATCCGCCCCGTATTTCCATACAATGCTGGACTTTCTTCCTGGCGTGGCACCACGGCCGCTCACCGCTCCGTAGCGCTCCTCAGCGCGAAGAGCCGGCCGCGCCCCGCCCGCGGGGTCATGACCTGTCTGAGTTGGGGTTGGGTCGGGGGAGGGAGGGGGCATGAGCTATGGCGGCCGCGTGACTGGCCTGCTGTGACGTCACGCTGTCCGGGGGGGGGGGGGGGGGGGTAGCAGCCGCATTCAATCGGTCCTTTATTAGCGACCGATGAGGTCGACTGCACAGAGCAACAGTATGCTGCAGCCAGCAGTGCTGCCCTTGACCGCGGTCCTGACGAGGATGGCAGGCCACGCCCTGGGTGAAAGAGACCAGCGTTCCCAGTACGACACGACATCGTCCCCCTCCCTCCCGTACCCACCCACCCACCCACCCACCCACAGCAGCGGGCTGTCACCCGCCTGTCCCCCCCCCCCCCCCCACACTATTGGATACGGGCTTTGGCGGCTTACGCTATCACCTGTCTCCTAATATGTGCCCCGCATCCAATTAAGCGATGCTCGGGGGGCCTGCAGAGGGGTGGGGGCGGTGGGGGTGGGGGATGGGGCACAGGGTGGGGGCTGTGGGGAGGGGAGCGCAGGTGTGCGGGCAATGCGGGTAGCGACGCGACGCGGCGCGACGCGACGCGACGCGGCGCAGGGCGAGCCGAGAGAGAGAGAGAGAGAGAGAGAGAGAGAGAGTGTGACCTGGCCCGGATTCGTTCCGCTTTGACGCTGGTAATTGGTGCATTCGTAGCGCTCGCTCCGGAAATCACGACTGTTTTCGCCGGCATTTGCCGGCCTAATGACGGCTGTGAGCGTGATGATTCGAAATCATCCACACAGTAGCTGCATAAACGGCCGTGTCAGCGGCGGTGACACGGCGTTCTTCGGTGATAAGTGAAGCGTTAGGCGGCTGGCCAGTTCCAAATGACCCGCCGGCGTCAGCTGGAGACGATAAAATCCGACGAGACGCTGGCGGATTCGTGACGGTGCTGATAGTCAGAGAATCCTTTTAGCGAGGTGTATCTCCTTGTATCGTCAGTTTACAAGCGGCTACTGAATGGCTGCGGAAAGTTAGGAGGATGCCGACATTCATTGTTCGTGTGCTCGGTAACCCGTCGCGTGGGCGTGGGTCGTGCCGCTCAAAATGTCTCCGAACTTTTGAGTTTCAGCAGACATTTTGATTGCATCAGCGCTTGGTTGCATTTAGCCTACCATTATGCGTTTGGACAACTTTTCGACAGACCGGGCGTGCGCAGTGTATTTCACGCGAAGTGTCGAGTGGTTCGGCAGAATTCCCAATATTGAGCCGCCATCTCGTTTATTCACGGTCTCCGGGCACCAATACAATGTATCGCGATGCATGCACATTGGCCAATTTCGCCGCCGAGCCCAGCCCGGCCGGCTCAATTCTGAGTCCGTGCTGAACCTCTCACTGCTCGTACGAGTAGGAGCAAGACGGTCCATTTTCGAGCCCACGTGGCCCTTGGCTGCCTGATACGCTGGTACATATCTGAGAACCTGAGTAAAACCTCGCAAAAGTCCATTTGAAGTGTCTCCGGCTGTTATTTTCGGCGTCGGATTTCAGCTCCAGTTTGCGGCCGAGTGGTGTTCAGCCGATCGGACGGACTTGGAAAGTGGTCCGACGATCCAGCCGGTCCGCTGCTCTTTCGAGGAGCAACGCGGCAATACTGGGCACAATTTCCAACACGAGTACCGAATGCAGTTTTGCATATTGTGCAGACATCGCTGAATGCATAAGTTCTGCCCACTCCAGTATTTAATATTGGCAATGCTTCAGGAATTCAACCGCAGGAACCGAATCTAACTGAATGGTCTCCCACATGGCTGCAAATGTCTGGCCTGCAACTCGAACTTGTGCAGTCGTGACCATTTGTGCACAATCAGTTCCTTTTGTGGTCTACACCCTGCTTAAGTCGCCTCCAGACGCGGCAGACGTCCGATCCCCTCTCCAGCTGACCCCGCGTGACCCCACGTCGTGGCAAAGTGACCTCGGCGCCCTGAAACCTGACCCGACATGATGTTTGCCAGCCGGCCCTGAATTCAGCAATGGCGACTGCAGGCTGACTCGTGCCCGAGCCCCGTTTGTCCTCATCTCGGTAGACTGGGTGACGAGGATACTTGGGCTTTATAATGCGCGCTGTGTTTGGGCCTTATAATGTGCACTGTGCGCTGTGTTTGTGCAGTGTGCTCGGCTAGTGCTTGCTAGTTGCTGACAACTAGCACAATGCCTCCCAGTTGTGTGGAGTCCCTGGGCGTCCCTGTCCAAGACGACCAGTTTTCTCTACCTACCCATTGTCCTGTCAGGTTCCACTGCGCTCATCGTTAATCCCATCGATACTCAACAGGGGCGGCGGAACAGGGGGGGGGGGGGGCAGCTGCCCCCCCCCCCCCACTCAAGAAGTTTTGGGAAAAACATATAATTTTGCACCCCCCCCCCATAAATTTGTAAGAGGGGCCCTCCAAGAAGTTAGTTTGATTTTTCCCCTTTTGACCGAATGACCGAGGGCCCCGAGATGCCCCCAGCCAGCATGAGTGGCCCTCAAGGCCGATAGAAGACCATCAGTCGGCCTGAGGGGCCCTCGGTAGGCCTGCGGGGCCCTTGGAAGGCCTGATATTTCAACATGGGCCTGTCCGACTTTTTGCAACCATTTAGAGGCCCTGTAAAATATGGTGTCCTAAATCCCAGGAGATACCATTTCGCGCCATGTTTTTTGGAGGGGGCCCTTTGGCCGTGGGGGGGGGGGGGGGGCTTTGGCCGAGGGGACCCCCTGGGTTGCTTTGCCCCCATCCGAAAATACCTTCCGCCGCCTCAGTACCGCCTCAGTTCCGCCTCTGTACTCAGTACCGGACTGCAGTGGCTGACTTGGGTACCTAAAGAATCGACATTTGACAACAACACCCAGCGCGGAGTTGATACAGCGCGGAGTGGCGCGTGTACCGGACACGACTACACGCAAAACACACCGCAAAACACACTCGGTGCGTTTGCATATGGCGTCAAATTGCGGCGGCCACCCCACCAAGCCATTGTTCTTCGTGGTCGAGGCGTGCAGTCGAGACCTGAGACTTGAGAGGCAGCTAAGCAGCACTCCACGCTCGACGGACACCAGTTTCGCTCCCATCCGGGACTCGAGTGGTGGGCAAGGAGAAAGAGGACACCGGCTGGACAGCGGTGCAGCGGAGGCGCGAAGTGCTTCAATGCGCACTGTCTGGCGGGTGCCAGGGCGGGCCGGGAGACGTTGAGGGGGGGGGGGGCAGAGGGGGTGTTGCAGAGCGGCGTATCCGACGCACTGCGGCGAGTTCCCACACGAGCGGCGCCGGCGGCGGCAGCGGCGGCGGCAGAAATGGCAGGCGAACTCGGTCGGGCGCTGGTTACGACAAGAACCCCGCCGAGTAAGTTCGCCATTGGCCATAGCAACCAGACACCTCCACCGGCCCTAACATCACCATCGTCCGTTTCTGCAGACAGCGCAGACGTCTGGGTTGACCATCAGCCCTCGTCGCCATCTGCAGTGGCTATCAGACGCGGCCCAGACAGCCCCCGAGCCGGCGGCGGCGCGTCGTCCTGGCGCCGCCGTGGTGCGCGCCGTGCACCGTGCACTGCACAGCGATGCGCGCCGTGCATCGTGCACAGCGATAGTGGACGGCCTTGTCGGTATGGCGGCCCTCACGGCCTCCGACTGGTCAGAAGCTCCCCGGGCGCTGTAATGCAGGGGAGGTGCTACGGAACGTCTCCTCGCAGTACGTCGCGTCAGCTCACGTCAGTTCACGTCAGTTCACGTCAGTTCACGTCAGTTACCGTCACCTCAGCTCATGTCGCTTCTGATCATGTCGCTTCGGCTCATGTCGCTCGGCTCATGTCGCTTCGGCTCATGTCGCATCAACCAACACCATGTATCTTCGCATGACGTCACACCACTTTCAATTAAAGCTCCTGGAAACCATGTATGCAGTGGCCGATCACGTTGTTTGTTGCTGAATTTATCATTCCTCCGTGAGTCCAACAGGCATTTGCCGATAGGCTCTCCCATCCCCTTGCTGCCAAATGGCAGGTGATGTAGTCACTGGACAATGACCCCTCACCCCCTCACCCGCCCCAGGGGACAACGTCCTCTGATAGCCCTCGATCCGAACGCCGCCAGATCTTATCTTCCTGGACAACAGGATGTAGCCCTGCTCACAGGCGAACGGCACATTATCCTCAAACACGCCGGGCTGGACGGACCATCCACCTGGAGCGTCTGCTCCCCCCCCCCCCCCTCCCTCCGGGTGCACACGAAAAACAGACGTCGCTGACACGCGTGTCTGCCGCCGCGTCCGACATGTCTTTGTTTGTTGACAAAATGGTCGGAGGCGCATCGCTCATGTGTGAAATAGCCGGCGCCGGCCGAGGGCGGTGCCGCCGAGCGTCGCCGACGGGGCCGCCGAGCGACACAACAACGCCCGACGCAGACGTCGCCGACGTCGCCCGACGGCGCTCTGTGCGAGGGCCACGGACGGCCCAGGGAGGGTGACAGCGACCCGTAACGCCCTTCCTCGAGGGCCGTATGCTGGTGACCTGAGCGGACGTGACAGCGGCGTACGCAGTTGGAGCGGCAAACACCTGCCGCCGGTGTCCAGGTAGCCATTGTGCCGGCTGCGGTGCCAGACTCAAAGGCGGAGCACCGTCGCCCGGGCGCGGATGTTGTGCTGTTGCCATGGGCTAGCGACAGGACAGCGAGGAGGAAAATTCCAGGCCGATCGGCCACTTGCAGTAGTCGTGGCATGGCGGTCCGTGTGCCGACTGCACCGCGGTATTACACGGGGCGATAATGCGATGGCTTCGAAGGTGAATAGGCACGCCTGACACTGGTTTACACGGCTATGCCGCTCGATTTCCCCATTAAAAACTTTTGGCTGCAGTACTTTGGCAACACCTATTTATTTTCTCCTGACTGGGACGGTCTGCGGCCGGTGGCAGCTTCCCTAAACTTTGCCAGCTATAGGTTGGATATTCGGAATACGAAAGACGGCATCTGGTAGAAAAAGTAATGAAATACATAGGTAGTAAATCAAACCGAGGAAGCCGGTATGGTATTTATCAGATATATTCACTTCTGAGAAATAAGACCTAACCGCGCAACCACAGCCCAGTAACTCCTTATCTCCTCCCTAGATCACTAACACCGGCATCCTACCACACCGGCTGTCAGTGGGGTTTTCCTCCCTGCCGCTGTCCACCCGAAGCCGAGCGCGCGAGCTTTTGAACTCCGCAGTCACGTCCCCTCGGGCCGTCCCGCCCTCCGAACCGCCCCTGGACGCCCCGCGACGCCCCGCGACGCCCCGGGACGCCGCGGCATCGTGCATCGTGCATACTGTCACGACCTTGCCCGCGCTCTATCCGTCTGGACTGGCCTCGCTCTCCCGGACTTCATGTGGTGCACAGTGTGCACTGGGGGTGCACAGTGCACACGTGCACCGGCGGCGCGTGATGCCCGCCGGCGGCGACTGCGGCGCACGCGCGGCTCCGGCAGCGAGGTGACCGCGCGCTGGCTTGTGGCGCCGCGGCCCGTGATGCCCGCCGGCGGCGACTGCGGCGCACGCGCGGCTCCGGCAGCGAGGTGACCGCGCGCTGGCTTGTGGCGCCGCGGCCCGTGCCAGACGGGCGCGGCGATGACGTGAAGTGATGTGGCTGCCTCGGGGTGCACTGCACAATAGTGCAGACGAGGCTTGGCGAAGTGTGCCATACTGAGGTCGAGGGGAGTCGCCCCCCCCCCCCCCCGTAGCTCAGTGGGAGATCGCTGGGCTTCTGACCTCTCCCGGTAGTGGCAGCCCTGGTTCGAGTCGCTTAGGCGCTAGCTATTTTCTCCTGACTGGGATGGCCTGTGGCCGGTGACTGTGGTCGCACTAAAGGTCAGGTGACGTCAGTGAGCGGGGCAGACCGTGTCCAGGTATGTCGGGCTCGGGCACGTCAAACTTTCACTTCTAAATTCTGCCGGCTACCCGGAATTGCGCGATCGGATGGTAGGGCCAAGCTATGCTTAGCGCTGGCCTGACTCCGGAAATCCATCCATTCAAAAGGTTCGGACTAAATTGATAACAAGGGGATACATCAGGGTGGGGCTAGGATCAGGACCGGGTCAGTTGCTCCCCACCTACAGCCTTCAGGGTGCAGTGGGCGTTAGCCCTGTCGCATCAGGTGAGCTTTGGACCGCACCTTCGACATCCGGGACACATTTGTCTCTTTTGTCTATTGTGTCTTTTTTTGGTCTTTGCAATACAACGGCCCCTACCTTTTTTTCCGAAAGCATTGCTCTGTGGTACACAGCAAGGGTAGTTTGCTGTCCAGATGTCCTGCAGTTGTAGAGGAGGGAGGGGGAAAGCGGACAGCTGTCTGGGGCTCTAGCGGACAAACTGGTGGACTGCTGTTTCCTGCGAGGTATCGACGGTCGCGTGCACGAGCCTCAGTGCCACCTGCGCCGCACAGTGTGGGGCGGGGGGCAGTCGGCAGGCCCCAGTGTCTGCGCCAGCGGTGCAGAAATGATTTGCCACTGGTGCAGGATGGTGGGAAACATAGCATTCTTGCGTTTTGACACGAGGCTTCTTGTGTAAATGTGTACGTTGTTTGTTTGCACGAAGGGATGACATTGTTCGGAGTCTATGCATTGACAAACTGCAGACATAGACAATTCTTATTGGTGCTGCATGCACTCTTCGTAAGGGTCCTCCGAACTGCATTTGAAAGAAGTTTTCAACACTATTTTTAGCATATGATCACAATTTTACGTATTTTGTGTGCAGCATCGTGCCGATTTTTTTACTGTCTGGTTGGTCTATTAAGTATCTAAGTATCTAATAACTTTTCGGAAACTCAAGATGTGTTCTGAGGCGTGACGTCAGCAATATTCTTGCCGGAACAGCAGTTTCCTACTTGAGCCCGCGTTTGCCGCGTTTTTAGCGTTTCACTGATGCAATGCGACGGCTTACCTATATCTGATTCAGTACTGTTGTTGTGAAACTCGCCTGTTCGGCGCAAAACGTTTTGGTGTTAGTCCTCATTTGCAGTGAATCACTCAATGGCAATGCGCGAAGTCACTTCCATTTTCGCCACGCAACCAGTCCATTTTGGTCAATTGCGTCAGATAATTAGGGCTGATGACGAAGGGCGACCTTTTGGGACGCTCGATTTACCTCAACGTGCATCGAATGGTGCATTAAAACCAGTCATTATATCATGACATGCGTAAAACACGTACTCGCCCGCAAACCTGTGCTAAACTGTTCTAACGAGGTAATGATGTTCCGTACCAATCCATAATGATAGGAACATTACGATGTAGGCGTCCTTCCTGTCCTCTACCCATCACTTCTCTTCGCCAGTTGCCCGGAGCCCTTCCCTCTCCTAATTCTCCTCTAATCGTCCCAGTCGATCCTCCCTAATGTCATTCACTACTGCGATATCCTCCCTCACATTTGCGGTCGATCTGATAGCCTTCGTCGACCGTTAATCCCCCCCCCCCCATTCCCCCCATTCCCCATCCCCGCCAGATCCATGACGTCTATCTCGCTCTACCCTCCTTCTCTTCCCTTTCCCTGTCCTCTCCCCCAGTTCTTATCATCTCTCCCCTTCACACCAAGCTCCCCTGCTGCGCTGCTGTCTTCTCCATATCTACTGCCACTCTTTCCGCCTTCATCTTCTTCCACTGCCTCCGCGTTCGTCGTTGCCGCCACCGCCGTCCCCACCTTCGTCGCTAGCTGTCGCTGCCGCCACTGCCGCCTCCGCCGCCTCCGCCGCCTCCGCCGCCTCCGCCTCCTCCGCCGCCGCCGCCAGTTTGCCCGTCTCCCCTGCCGCCGCCACCGCCGCCGCCACCGCCGCCGCCACCGCCGGCTCCGTCGCTCCGTCTCGGCAGTCTCGTCGTCTCTGTTTTTGCGGCGGTGCCGGCGCAGCGGTGACGAGGTCGCGTCGATGGCAGCGCCGCGATGATGGCCGACCCGACGGCCAGACGGGATCCTGATGGAGCGCCCCGCCGAAAAAGCCACTTGGCGCTCCACCACCGCCGCCACCGCCGCCGCCGCCGCCAGCTCGGCACAGCCGGAGCAGTCATTTGGTGGCGGCTGGAGGAGGGACTGCTTTGCTGTGGCCGTGGATGTCGGCGTCCAAATTGTCCGTTTCTTCCTCCGGACGTCTAAACGGTTGTTGGCTTTGCAGAGTAATTTGAGTAAAAATTAGAGGTAATAAGGGAAAAACCACCCCTAGACGTCATCAATCACGATTTGTCATAGATGACGGCATTGGCAAAAACTAAGGTTATCTCGAGAGCAGCAAAAGTACAATATTCCAATATAGGAATTTATTTATTTTACGTATTAATTTTACATATATGAGACCGAAGAGGGATTTCTCCCGCCCTGGGAAGAGCCTCTTTATGGAAGGAAATGCCAGTCAGATGTTCGCTGTCAACGTTAGCGTCGCAGAGAACATCATCTCGCTCAAAGACGCCAATTCGAGGACGCCGATCAGCCACAACGCTGCGAAAACTTCGTCAAAACCGTAATGTATTAAATAGCGCCCGTCTGCTGTATATGTATCCATCGACGAGCCCGGCTGGAACCAAGGAACCCGTTTCTGTTCACGGCAGATGCATTCATGGATTGTTTACCGAGGTGGCTGCCCTCGAGGGGCATCGAAACCATGTCTGGCACCGAGCGATTCGCTCGGACCTGACGTTTATGTGCCGTTGAGAGGCTGCGAGTTGGCAGCTTACCGCTGTTGAAAGGCGGAAAGGAGGCATATATCCGCCGCTGAAGAGCCGGGGAGAGTTGGGTCCGGGATGGGGCGCCTCGGTCGGTCGCTGCAGGGAGAGGGCGGGTCCCCGGTCGCACCCCGGCGCTGCGATGCGCCACCTGGCACCGGCCTGTGTCCCATCAAAGCCGGCAGATTGGCAGGCGGGGGGGGGGGGGAATGAGGGACCCGGGTCACGCCCCTCCACGCCTCGGACCGGAATACTGCGCCGTCTGGCATCCGTCTGTCGGCCGCCACGATCGATACCGCCTGCGGGCATCACGCGACCTCGGACGGACGTGTTCCTGCCGGTCCCACTATCCGCCAGCCCACCCCGACCCTGTCTCCGACGGACGTGTTGCATACGGACGTTGTCCTCACTCCGCCGCGACCCTGCCCTGGACCGCGTGCTGCGGTCACACCCGCCGATCGCCAGAGGCGCCTGCGGATCACCCATGGGTCGCCCATGGGTCGCCCATGGATCGCCCATGGATCGCCCATGGGTCGTCCATGGGTCGACCACATCTTCGCTCATGGATGGCCCGCGGGTCGCCCATGGGTCGCCCATGGGTCACCCATGGGTCGTCCACATATCTTCGCTCATGGATCGCCCGCGGGTCGCCCGTGGATCGTCCATGGGTCGTCCATGGGTCGTCCATGGGCCACCCATGGGGTCACCCGCTGTCGCTCATGGGTCGCCGTCGCACGCGCCGCCGGTCCGCGGCGCGGGTGTTTTTGCGTCAGTTGCGGCGGCGTCGGCTGGTCGGCGGCGTCACGGTGACGGCTGATGGAGCGTTCCTTTGTCTGCGCCACGCTCCGAGAAACGGCCCCGACCGGACCGGCCCGGACGGGCGCCGGCCGCGCCGCGCTCTGGTAGGCAGCACCTGCCGTCTGCCGACGGACTGACGGACTGACGGACTGACGGACTGACGGACTGACGGACTGACTGACTGACTGACTGACTGACTGACTGACTGACTGACTGACTGACTGACTGACTGACTGACTGACTGACCTCTCTCGTCTCTATGTGGACTGCCTGACTGACTGACTGACCTCTCTCGGCTGGCTGTGGCCTGACTGACTGACTGTCCACAATCTATCCACCTCACTCCTCGGTCCCACAACACCGCTGCCTAGCAACACCGCTACCCAGCATCAAAGCTGAATTTACAATCCAACACAATACCACTCCAGCGCTTCGTGGAATCACTGCCTCCACCCTCAGCGCAGCACCCGGGACCAGGGTTGTGCTCGATGACGTAATTGACTCAAGTTGTCACCCTTTTGGACTCGACCCCTCACGGTTCGGGCAGGGTGGTGCCAGCAGTGTCGAGCGCTGCCGGTAGGAGGTGCTAGATTTCTGTAGAAGGAGCAATTTATCGTCGAACATTATCTCTTACTAATATTGCACCTCTACTGATCCGATCCCGACCCCTGGCATTCCTTCCTTATCAGCTGTGAGGGTCTGCCCACAAAACGGGAGCAACTTAAGTCAATTGCGCAATCGGGTCGGGGCCGTTGTGCTATTATTACCCATTATTACCCGACACTTATATTATTACTTTACCATGATTATACTCGCCGTCTGGTCTGCCGCGTCCTTGCCGACTTCAGACGGCGCCGGGACGAGCTTATGCAAGGCCGCCGGCAGCGGCGGAGCCCCGGGGGAGATGGCTGAATTTGTCGCCAGATTGGGTTGGGCCGCGGCGCCGCTGCGGTGAGAGAACGGAGATGCGATGGCGGCGGCACGAATATGACGCAGGAACACGGCTGGAACAATGCTGGGCGGCACGAGTATGACGCAGGAACACGGCTGGAACAAAGCTGGGCGGCACGAATATGACGCAGCAACACGGCTGGAACAAAGCTGGGCGGCACGAATATGACGCAGCAACACGGCTGGAACAAAGCTGGGCGGCACGAATATGACGCAGGAACACGGCTGGAACAAAGTGGGCGGCACGAATATGACGCAGCAACACGGCTGGAACAAAGCTGGGCGGCACGAATATGACGCAGGAACATGGCTGGAACAAAGCTGGGCGGCACGAATATGACGCAGGAACACGGCTGGAACAAAGCTGGGCGGCACGAATATGACGCAGCAACACGGCTGGAACAAAGCTGGGCGGCACGAATATGACGCAGCAACACGGCTGGAACAAAGCTGGGCGAGAGGCTCTGAATGGATTGGGATAGTGTGCAGCTGTAGTGGCGAGCTTTGTAGTGTGGGTCAAACTATTGCACCTTTTGAAACTATGAGTGTGGTTGTGCGATTTTCCAGTGTGGATTAAACAAACCATTGCAGCTATTGAAACTAATTGTGTAGTGTGAGTATAGGCGGCGAGGCGTGCGGGATATAAAACCACCCCGGATCCGCTGCTGGCCGAGCCGGTGGGGCTAACAGCGGGCTATTGAAATAATTGCCCCATGATTGTGTTTGCAGTGTCCTGTCAGCGTCCGGCGAAATATGATGCACACGGGCCTTTGTTTCGCCGTCACCGCTGCATTAAGCGCAGATCACGTTTGGGCCGTGTTTTCAACTGCTGCAATTAGCAGGCCGCGTCCTGCTGAGTGGCCCGTACTTTGTTGCAAACCGTATTTGTGTCATATTAAGCCCACAGAACATGACGCGCCGCAATGGATGTTCCTTTGTTTGCGGGTATGACCGTAACGCTACGCCTAGCGCCTGTTCTGCTGTTTTGGTTTGATGGTTGGCTCTTTGATACAATGTGGATGTGGAGTTGGGTTAAGTTTTAGTTACAAAGTGGCCGTTTATGGTGTTTGTGGTTGAGCGATTGCTTCACCATATGGCCAATTGACGGCATGGTGTGGAGTTGAAAGCGGATTAAATTAATTTTAGGTACGGGAACTAATCTCAGTGATCCATATTATGTGTAAGTTGATCACTGGCGGATCCAGCCGTCGTTTTTTGTTTTTGGGGTGGGGCAAATCGGTGGGAGGCACTGGCCGTGGGGGCATCTTTTTGTGGCAAAAAGATACCCCTATTTTTCCCCCGCGGATGTGGGCCGGTCACCTTATTTTGGTATTCGAGCTTAAGAAAATCACTTTCCAAATTCACACAAAAACAAATATTTTGTGGATACTTTTTCCGAAAAAAATACATTTTATTTTCATTTTTGGGGGGTTCAAAAACCAATAATTTTGGAAATCCGATATAGCCATTTTGAAGAGAATGTTATTTCCTTTCTTTTGACGTTTAGTATTTGCAAGTTGCTTCAAAGTTTATCTAGTTTCTACTCTAGTTTCTACGATTTTTCAAACATTTATCGTTTTTCCACCAAAAATGTCATGACATGACGTCATTAAAATGTCATTATCTCCCAAAATACTACATCAATTTCATTGAAAGTTGGTGTAGGTGGACTTATACTTGATGCAGGATGTACTGAAAGTTTCACGTTGATGTCTATCATAGTTTTCAGGTTATTGAGAAAATCCGTGAGGGGGCAGATACTTCTGATAAAGTTTGAGCTAGAAGTACCTATCTCAACCTAGGTACCTACCTATAGTTTGTTGTATTTTGATTGCACAATTGCCATTGGGACCTTCGTGAGAATCACACGTGAATTTTGTACACACCGCTGTCACGCGTCCCGAAAAGTTATTTCCACAAAAGCAACGCGTCATTTTTGACAACCATTTGCGCCGAAATAGAGTGTAGATTGGATTTCAAATTGATACCATATGAAGTGTTCTTCCTACATGTATACAAAAACGTTTGTTCGAGTTTCAGTTCCGACTGGCAGCTTTTTGGCCGTTATTTTCTCGTCCAGTTGAGCTTTTTTAAGCCCTGATTTGATGGTAAGAGCCGTGTTTTCCAAAACATTCCAGTTTTTCACTGTGAATAACTGGATTTTGACTGCTGCAAAGTCAATTTTTACGATAAATTGTTAACGTTTTTTTTTTGGGGGGGGGGGGGGGCAAAAGACATGTTGCCCCCCCCCCCCCCCTTCCAGTTTTTTTTTGGGGGGGGCATGGCCGGATTCCCCCCCCCCCCTGGATCCGCCAGTGAAGTTGATTACTTCAGCACGAGATAAAATGCACTCGGCATAATTTAAAACATTTGGCCTCGAAAATATATTGTTTTGGAAGCATTGACCACAAATTCCAACGTTGTCCAAATCCAACGAATTTGTATTTTCAGACAACTGACGTGTGTTCCCTTGTTTTTCAGATGTCGTGTGTTGATTCCCGTACGCGGAGACATGAAGTAAAATCCAGCTTTCGACGAGCATCGCACCCAGTAGTCGGTAAGTGCGAAGAAGGAACAGTTTCGTTTTAAATGCATGCTTATTGCTTGGGACAATACGCGCACATACGCACTCAGGGGAACGTTTATGTGCAGCAGCATCAATAAACTGTAACGCCGTCACATTTTCAAACGGCAATAACTGATCACTTTTTCCAATTACTTGCGGCTAGAGCGATGGATACAATTAAGTAATACCACAGTGATCGTATAAAATATAGTCAAGGACATGTCACATGTGTTCAACTTTTATCGAAACATCGACAAAATACGAATGCAAAACAATATCTATACACTCAAACGCTATGGGCTGGCAAAAGCAGCGCGGCGCTTGCCTCTCTCAATTTGCCCGTACTCACTTCTCTCACTTCTCGACTGAAGCATCATTGCATTGCCATAAGCGCATCCTTTGCTTCCTGCATATTTCAATAGGTAATCCTTGTTCAGCCCCTACCCATCCATTGCTGGCCTACTACGTCCGCCATCCCCTGTTGAGCACCATCTCTCGGAGCAGCGTCTCTCTCGGCTGCTGACTGATGTGTCTCTGGCTAGTGAGTGTTGCCATCGGCGGCTGTCGCCCGGGGCAGTGCCAGTCTGCGGTGATCCGCCCGGAGCGGCCGGCGCCGTGATTGCATAAGCTCTCGATGGCTGCAGCTCTCGAGGAATTGATTAGCCCGAGGTTCAGACGGAGACGGAGACGATCCGGCGGCAGACGGCTGGTAAACAGCTCGATCGGTCGTCGGTCGCTGCGGCTGCGACGGCTGGAGAAAGGCCGCCGCAGGGGCTTCAGAAGCTCGGGAGACGTCGTAGGAGCTGGGACAGCTCGGGAGACGTCGTAGGAGCTGCGTCGGCCCGAGGTGTGCCACCTCGCCCATTTTACAATCAGATGCATCAGAGGAGCTAGAGTTGTTCCTTGGCAAAGGACAGGAGTTCACAGAAGAATGCGCAATATACTTACGAAGGCGCATCGTTGCCTTCTGGCCCCGATGCCACTCCTTGGCATGACCAGCTCATATAACGTCATTGGATGACGTAATGAAGTGGCCATTATGATCACTTAGTTTGCCTGTCGGTCATCATTATGACGATATATTTCAATAGACGGTGAGTGGCACACCTGCGTCAGGCGCGATGATCATAGTTATCTGCACCGACCACGATGGCTGACATTTGTCTGCGCTTCCGCCGTGGTGGTGGCTGATGGAGGAGGCGTAGTATAGCACAGGTCAGTATCATTAAAACGGTACGTATCCGCGTCGCAACCTCTGATAGGCACAAGGAAAGAAAACGCCATTTATACCGCGAATCGTCGCCAGGTTCTCGAATCACCACCTCGTGTGATCCCTGGAGATCGTCACTCTGACAGTTCACTGCCCACCACTGAACCTCGCCCGTTCCTTGCACCACCCGCCGCACTCCACAGACGGTTGTCGCGGTTCTCGAACCACTTTCTATTTGTTTTTCTATAGAAAAACACAATAATACAGAATAGTGTTGTTTCGTAATAGAGAAAAACAACCTTCGGATACCTACCCACCCAACACATCCATCCCTGGAAAGCATCGCTCTCACATCACTCAGCTCACCACATAACTTCACTACCCCTTCACCACCTCCCGTCCCCGGGGACCCCGCCGCCGCGCTGTCGGCCGTCGCCACCGTCGACAGGTGTCTGTCGTTAGCGAAGCGCACGGCCGCCGAGACGCGCCGTCGCGTCGGTGTCAATCGGCCTAATGGTCCGGCGAGACTCCCTACTGTCGTGCAACGCGATCCGCCGCGGCCCGACGGCCCGGCTGGCTCCCCGGGGCGCCCTATTGATCAGGGTGGTGACACCGGACGGCGACCCATCTGTCAGTACTCGTTCCCTTCGCGGACCCTGTCCTGCCGGATCGCGGCCCGACTGAAGGCACTTCTTCCCTTTCCGGGCCTCGCCGGACCGCGACCCGGGGACTGGGGAGCGGTCTGGCGCAGTGGTTAGATAGTTGTCTTCTGCGCCTGGACCCGGGTTCATACCCCTCTGCGGGCCTCTGAAAAAGTCGTCCCGGCTCCCCATATCCCTCGGAACAGGGTGAGAGTTCCAGTTAGCGCCTTGGTCCGAAGGTAATATGCTGCTTGGTCCACAAACCAACCGTACCGCGGCCCAGCTGTCAAGACTGTGTTCCCCGGGCCCTGCCAGACAGCGCCCCGACCGTCCGCGTCGGTACTTCTCTCCCCCCCCCCCCCCCCCCCGGCTACTGTTTGCAGTCCTTACCTCCCGGGCCCCGTCACCATTGGCCATGGCTGGCAGTGGTGGTGGTCGAGAGTTCAGTGCGGAGTCAGTTAGTACACTCTTCCACCCGTGGGGGAAGCTCTTCCACCCGTAGGGGAAGAGTGATGGCTGATGGCTTCCACCCGTGTTTGGGGATCCACCCGTGTTGCATCCGGCAAGGAAACTGACGGAAATTTGCAGCACAAACAGGAACTTTTGCATGAATACGGTGAAATAGCAAATGCAAAGTATCTGTTCATCAAGATACTCTGCGAACTACGGATACTACACCTTACGATGGATCGATGTCTTCGGTGTGCTGTTTTTCATAGCATGAATGCAAAAGCTTCCGTAATCGTGAATATTCAAACTCTCCCGCTCAGTATGTCTTAGAGATGTCCAACTGAAGTTACAATCTTCTGGTGGTCTTCACTCATTTGGTAGTTTAGTGTCGTTCGTTGGAAATGTTCCAGCCGAGTCATTGTTTGCAAATATGTTCTCTGCACTTAATAGCACATTAATATTTTGTCAAGTTGTTTTTCGAAGTTTTTTCTTGAAGACTGGCTGCCTCGGCTTCTAAATAATCTTCGGCACACATGGCGACAGTGTGCTGGTTGATACAATATTTACGACTGTGCTAGCTTTATGTTTGTTGACTGGGTCTAAATGTCAGGCCTGGGCATACATTTTTAAAGTAGAGCGAAATACTGCCGCTCCAGTTCGGTGTTCTTTGCTGTTGTTTGTGATGAAATTGCGCAACGTTGCTGAGGTGGGTACTGCATAATGTATTGGTAACGTGCGAGTGCTTTCGCCGCTCCCATATTATGCCGAGTGATATATGCGGGTCATACGGCTTTGTGTATTATTTCTGTGAACACGCAATTACCTCTATCATCTCCATAATCAAATATTCACGTGAGGCGCTGCAGTGAATTATACGAGTATCGCTACAATTCATAACAATAGCGGGGCAACGAAGCTTGTAGCTTGCACAAAGCTCTGGGACCAACTGTTACTGTCCCTCGTCGTTTGACCCTCGTTTCTCATCGCAATCGTGCTCTAAAGCGCCGGGGTTGGCGGCCGAGCGAGCTGTGGGAAATCCCAACCACGTCATTGCCGAGATTAATTCGCCTAAATGATAATGCAGTCATAAATAATGCTCGATAATCGTCACTCGGTGTCAAATTTGATTTGTTGCGCTCCGGATGGTTGTTACGTGATAAGTAAACGCGGAGATGAGATGCGAAGTAATGATCCAACTGCATAACTGCGTTTACTTATCACGTAACGCGTCGCAACTGCAACTGCATAGGGTGAATTAAGCTGTTATATCAGAATAGTTCGAGCTGGTAGAACATAGCACGCTCTCAAGACCAAGGTTGGATCGCACCCGGAACTAGTTTCCTAAAGGAGTAAGAAATTATTTGAACACGCTTACATTCATTTTATGTTGTAAACAAAATGCATATCGTACCAGTAAGGAGCCGAAGTTGGCGATGGACGAGCGAGCGCGAAGGAAATGTATGGGGAATTTTAACTTGATCGGGCAAGTAGTTTCTGAGATACAAAAAAGGGTGCGCACGTGCGGAGAAACCCACCTTTGACTCGTGGGAAAGTGAGGGCTGAGAGGTCCCTAACCAAACACCAAATTTGAACACAATCGGCTCAGCCGTTCCAGATATATATAATATGGTTGTGCACGTGCGCACGTGCAAAGCCCCTGACTTGTGGTGGAAAGGCGGCGGCTGAGAGGTCCCTAACCATGCACCAAATTTGAACACAATTGGCTCGGCCGTTCCTGAGACCCATAATAGGGGTGTGCACGTGCGCACGTGCAGAGGCATCCCACCCCTGACTTGTAGGAAACTGGCGGGTGAGAGATCCCTAACCACACACCAAATTTGAACACAATTGGCTCAGTCGTTCCTGATATATAGAATAGGGGTGTGCACGTGCGCACGTGCAGAGGCACCCCACCCCTGACATGTGGAAACTTGGTGGCTGAGAGGTCCCTAACCACACACCAAATTTGAACACAATTGGCTCAGCCGTTGCATAGTTTTTTTTTGCGAGAAAACGCTTTTCAACACCCCTCACGCGGTACGCGCCACGCGCAGTGGTAAACACCCACATGAGTCGGGGCTGGTCTCAAAGAGGGTAGATTGGATGGGGCTTCTCCGCAAAGAAGTCAGCTTGTCAATCGGACGTGTGGTTGCAGAGATATGGGCTTCTCAAAAGCGTCGCCACGGGTCGGGTCGGGCCGGGCCGGGCCGCTCATAATCAGATTTTTCCCATATACCACGGAAGGACGAGCGAGCGCGAAGCGCTCGCTCGTAATAAATGCAATCTCGGCGTACCGCCGAGATTGCAGGTTCGGGGTCGTAGGCTAAATTCCAATAATCGTACATTCGTCGATCTTGCCTGTGAAAGCTTCCGCGCAAATGTTCGAGTCAAACTAAGGCATCTCTCAAGCTGCACTGAGTTGGGGTTATCCCGAGCCGAGCTGACCCAGCTCTCGTTGCTGAGTCGAGCTGCGGTACCCCCGTTCCACTCCACCCGGCCAACCCGGCCTCGTCCCGATTTAACGAGCTTCTCGTGGCATCTGGAAAGTGGTCGGCGCTCTCACCGCAGTGCGGCACTTGTCGCTCGGTCTATTTACGATGCTTTCTTCCGCCACCGTCGAGGCGGACTGTAACGTGGCTGCGCGTTTTAGCGGCTTGTCTACTTAGAGTAATTTCCGAGGGCGGGGCGCAGAGGCGACCGAACGAGCTGGGGCCACCGGCTGCGGTTATGAATTGAGCCCGGCTCCAGCTGTCCGACTGGGGTTTAGCGCTTACATTAGTTTCGGAGTGAAACTGGGCGTGGCGGATGGGACTGGGAGATATATTGGACTCCGGGTGTGCTGTTGGACTTGCTAGGCCGCGGTCAGGGGCGATGGGGACAAATGCGGGCCCGTCGCACGTCCACACGTGCTGTTTCACCTGTCAAGCGAAGCCATGCACTGTTTATCTGCGTGGGAGTTTGTGGTCAGCAAAACTTACAACCCTCGTCGTGCATGAACGCAAGATTTATGACGCGGAGCATCCGTGTATTTATTTTTTAGAAAAATGTGGCGCCTGTGGCGTGGTGGTGTTGCAAGACCAGGCAGACAAAAAATTCGGGATGCGACTGAACCTCGACCTGTGCAACTTCAATAGTGCATCCGGCACCCCTGACAAAAACTTTGCCGAGTGTCCCGTCTTACCCGCATTCCGGGCCGAACTGGTCACTCCTCTTCTCCGACACTAGCACGGTGACCAGGCCTGAGCCGACACGGCCCCGCCTCTGCCACCGCCCTGTTTCCCCGCCTCTGTCTCTGCCACCGCCCTGCTTCCCCGCCTCTGCCTCTGCCACCGCCCCGCTGCCCTGTATCTGCCCGTCACCGCCCTGCTTCCCCGCCTCTGCCACCGCCCTGCTGTCCCGCCTGGCTGCCCCGCCTCTGTCTCTGCCACCGCCCTGCTGACCCGCCTCTGTCTCTGCCACCGCCTGGCTGCCCCGCCTCTGCCACCGCCCTGCTGCCCCGCCTCTGTCTCTGCCACCGCCCTGCTGCCCCGCCTCTGCCTCTGCCACCGCCCTGCTGCCCCGCCTCTGTCTCTCCCACCGCCCTGCTGCCCCGCCTCTGTCTCTGCCACCTCCCTGCTGCCCCGCATCTGCCCCTGCCACCTCCCTGCTGCCCCGCCTCTGCCACCGCTCTGCTGCCCCGCCTCTGTCTCTGCCACCGCCCTGCTGCCCCGCCTCTGTCTCTGCCACCGCCCTGCTGCCCCGCCTCTGTCTCTGCCACCGCCCTGCTGCCCCGCCTCTGCCACCGCCCTGCTGCCCCGCCTCTGTCTCTGCCACCGCCCTGCTGCCCCGCCTCTGCCCCTGCCACCGCCCTGCTGCCCCGCCTCTGCCCCTGCCACCGCCCTGCTGCCCCTGCCACCGCCCTGCTGCCCCGCCTCTGTCTCTGCTTCCCCGCCTCTGCCACCGCCCTGCTGCCCCGCCTCTGCCTCTGCCACCGCCCTGCTGCCCCTGCCACCGCCCTGCTGCCCCGCCTCTGCCACCGCCCTGCTGCCCCGCCTCTGTCTCTGCCACTGCCTGGCTGCCCCGCCTCTGTCTCTGCCACCTCCCTGCTGCACCGCCTCTGCCACCGCCCTGCTGCCCCGCCTCTGTCTCTGCCACCGCTCTGCTGCCCCGCCTCTGTCTCTGCCACCGCCCTGCTGCCCCGCCTCTGCCCCTGCCACTGCCCTGCTGCCCCGCCTCTGCCACCGCCCTGCTGCCCCGCCTCTGTCTCTGCTTCCCCGCCTCTGCCACCGCCCTGCTGCCCCGCCTCTGCCTCTGCCACCGCCCTGCTGCCCCGCCTCTGTCTCTGCCACCTCCCTGCTGCCCCGCCTCTGCCACCGCCCTGCTGCCCCGCCTCTGTCTCTGCCACCGCTCTGCTGCCCCGCCTCTGTCTCTGCCACCGCCCTGCTGCCCCGCCTCTGCCCCTGCCACTGCCCTGCTGCACCGCCTCTGCCACCGCCCTGTTTCCCCGCCTCTGTCTCTGCTACCGCCCTGCTGCCCCGCCTCTGCCTCTGCCACCGCCCTGCTGCCCCTGCCACCGCCCTGCTGCCCCGCCTCTGCCACCGCCCTGCTGCCCCGCCTCTGTCTCTGCCACCGCCCTGCTGCCCCGCCTCTGTCTCTGCCACCGCTCTGCTGCCCCGCCTCTGTCTCTGCCACCGCCCTGCTGCCCCGCCTCTGTCTCTGCCACCGCCCTGCTGCCCCGCCTCTGTCTCTGCTTCCCCGCCTCTGCCACCGCCCTGCTGCCCCGCCTCTGTCTCTGCCACCGCCCTGCTGCCCCGCCTCTGTCTCTGCCACCGCTCTGCTGCCCCGCCTCTGTCTCTGCCACCGCCCTGCTGCCCCGCCTCTGTCTCTGCTTCCCCGCCTCTGCCACCGCCCTGCTGCCCCGCCTCTGTCTCTGCCACCGCCCTGCTGCCCCGCCTCTGTCTCTGCCACCGCTCTGCTGCCCCGCCTCTGTCTCTGCCACCGCCCTGCTGCCCCGCCTCTGTCTCTGCTTCCTCGCCTCTGCCACCGCCCTGCTGCCCCGCCTCTGCCACCGCCCTGCTGCCCCGCCTCTGTCTCTGCCACCGCCTGGCTGCCCCGCCTCTGCCACCGCCCTGCTGCCCCGCCTCTGTCTCTGCCACCGCCTGGCTGCCCCGCCTCTGTCTCTGCCACCGCCCTGCTGCCCCGCCTCTGCCACCGCCCTGCTGCCCCGCCTCTGTCTCTGCCACCGCCTGGCTGCCCCGCCTCTGTCTCTGCCACCGCCCTGCTGCCCCGCCTCTGCCCCTGCCACTGCCCTGCTGCCCCGCCTCTGCCACCGCCCTGCTGCCCCGCCTCTGTCTCTGCTTCCCCGCCTCTGCCACCGCCCTGCTGCCCCGCCTCTGTCTCTGCCACCGCCCTGCTGCCCCGCCTCTGCCCCTGCCACTGCCCTGCTGCCCCGCCTCTGCCCCTGCCACTGCCCTGCTGCCCCGCCTCTGTCTCTGCCACCGCCCTGCTGCCCCGCCTCTGTTTCTGCCACCGCTCTGCTGCCCCGCCTCTGTCTCTGCCACCGCCCTGCTGCCCCGCCTCTGTCTCTGCTTCCCCGCCTCTGCCACTGCCCTGCTGCCCCGCCTCTGTCTCTGCCACCGCCTGGCTGCCCCGCCTCTGCCACCGCCCTGCTGCCCCGCCTCTGTCTCTGCCACCGCCTGGCTGCCCCGCCTCTGTCTCTGCCACCGCCCTGCTGCCCCGCCTCTGCCACCGCCCTGCTGCCCCGCCTGGCTGCCCCGCCTCTGCCTCTGCCACCGCCTGCTGCCCCGCCTCTGTCTCTGCCACCGCCTGGCTGCCCCGCCTCTGTCTCTGCCACCGCCCTGCTGCCCCGCCTCTGCCACCGCCCTGCTGCCCCGCCTCTGTCTCTGCCACCGCCTGGCTGCCCCGCCTCTGTCTCTGCCACCGCCCTGCTGCCCCGCCTCTGTCTCTGCCACCGCCTGGCTGCCCCGCCTCTGCCTCTGCCACCGCCCTGCTGCCCCGCCTCTGCCCTGCTGCCCCGCCTCTGTCTCTGCCACCGCCTGGCTGCCCCGCCTCTGCCTCTGCCACCGCCCTGCTGCCCCGCCTCTGCCCTGCTGCCCCGCCTCTGTCTCTGCCACCGCCCTGCTGCCCCGCCTCTGCCACCGCCCTGCTGCCCCGCCTCTGTCTCTGCCACCGCCCTGCTGTCCCGCCTGGCTGCCCCGCCTCTGCCACCGCCCTGCTGCCCCGCCTCTGTCTCTGCCACCGCCTGGCTGCCCCGCCTCTGCCCCTGCCACTGCCCTGCTGCCCCGCCTCTGCCACCGCCCTGCTGCCCCGCCTCTGCCTCTGCCACCGCCCTGCTGCCCCGCCTCTGCCTCTGCCACTGCCCTGCTGCCCCGCCTCTGCCCCTGCCACTGCCCTGCTGCCCCGCCTCTGCCACCGCCCTGCTGCCCCGCCTCTGTCTCTGCTTCCCCGCCTCTGCCACCGCCCTGCTGCCCCGCCTCTGCCTCTGCCACCGCCCTGCTGCCCCGCCTCTGTCTCTGCCACCGCCCTGCTGCCCCGCCTCTGCCTCTGCCACCGCCCTGCTGCCCCGCCTCTGTCTCTGCCACCGCCCTGCTTCCCCGCCTGGCTGCCCCGCCTCTGTCTCTGCCACCGCCCTGCTGCCCCGCCTCTGTCTCTGCCACCTCCCTGCTGCCACCGCCTGGCTGCCCCGCCTCTGTCTCTGCCACCGCCCTGCTGCCCCGCCTCTGTCTCTGCCACCTCCCTGCTGCCACCGCCTGGCTGCCCCGCCTCTGCCACCGCCACTGCCCTGCTGCCCCGCCTCTGCCCCTGCCACCGCCCTGCTGCCCCGCCTCTGCCTCTGCCACTGCCCTGCTGCCCCGCCTGGCTGCCCCGCCTGGCTGCCCGTCCGGTCGCGGGACGGCCACTCGGCTGTGAAGATAACCGGCCGCCCTGGGGACGTGTCTGCCGGCCCGCCTGGCCGCCCGCCTCGCGCTGATCTCATCTGGCGCTCTGCAGCGCTGGCTGGCGTGCGAGCGCCGCCAACGGTAGCTACTCCCGACACCGCCAAGGTCACCCCGCCGGCCAGCTCAGCGGCCAGCGCGGCCCAAGTGGAAGCGGTGGGGAGATATATCGGCGGGATAGTTGCGAGCGTTTCCCTGGAAACATTTGCAGGAGTTGCTTGGTTCTCCGCGCTTCGCGGAAATGGTTCAGGTTGTGGCATGGCACCGGGGAGCTTTCTTGTGGTGTGTGTGAAGTTGTGGGGTGCTCAGATGGGTCTCCGTTTATGTGATTCCGGGTCATGCAAGCAGTGTTCAGGGCTGGCAGTTGGCACGTCAGTTTCACCTGGATGGCATAGCGTGTCAACCCGACGTAACTGATGCCAAGTAATTGATCGGCTGTGAACTTGCCAGCCTATGCATAATGTACGGACAGGGTCCCCTGAGAAAGTGGGCCGCTATGGACGCCTTCGTCTCATTGTTTCTGCTCGAGTTATGAGTTTATCGAAGTTAGGTCTCGCTTGGGATGTAGTTTGCATTTACTAAAAATAGGCGAAGTTAGCAGAGCGACAAAGTCGAATGTCCAAACTTGCAACACTGTGATGTTCACTGAACGTGAATAAAACAGAGGTTCGCGGACAGAGGCCTTGTACTTGCGGTTTCATTTTCTTGATCGCAGCTCATCGATCCCATTAACAGTTCACTGGCGGCGCAGTGATGTGAACGTCTTACGTGCAATGGATGCTATGAACCAGCTGTGGATGCTATGAACCAGCTATGGATGTTATGAACCAGCTATGGATGCTATGAACCAGCTATGGATGCTATGAACCAGCTGTGGATGCTATGAACCAGCTGTGGATGCTATGAACCAGCTATGGATGATATGAACCAGCTGTGGATGTTATGAACCAGCTGTGGATGCTATGAACCAGCTATGGACGCTATGAACCAGCTGTGAATGCTATGAACCAGCTATGGATGTTATGAACCAACTATGGATGCTACGAACCAGCTGTGGATGATATGAACCAGCTATGGATGCTATGCACCAGCTATGGATGATATGAACCAGCTGTGGATGCTATGAACCAGCTATGGATGCTATGAACCAGCTATGGATGATATGAACCAGCTATGGATGCTATGAACCAGCTATGAATGCTATGAACCAGCTATGGAAATCGACGGTAACTTTCGGCAAATCTGCAAAACGCAGACAACTTTTGAAATTGCGGGGCAGCTCTGCTCGGGGCGAGAGACCCATCACTTTCATCTCCACAGACACCATGCCACCTCCTATTGCAGCGACGACAGCTTCCTCCGTCGGCTTCGACAGCTTCCCCCGTTGGCTTCGACAGCTTCCCCTGTCGGTTTCGACGGCCTCCCCCGTCGGCTTCGACAGCTTCCCCTGTCGGTTTCGACGGCCTCCCCCGTCGGCTTCGACAGCTTCCCCTGTCGGTTTCGATGGCCTCCCCCGTCGGCTTCGACAGCTTCCCCTGTCGGTTTCGACGGCCTCCCCCGTCGGCTTCGACAGCTTCCCCTGTCGGTTTCGACGGCCTCCCCGTCGGCTCCGACGCACCCCGCCCGTCGGATACGAACACCATCGGCGCCGTCGTCGGACCGACAGGGAGAAGTTCCCTCCCAGGGCGGCGGGGCGGCCAGGCCAGGAGGTCGCTCCGCTGGATATCAGGGATACTGAGCGAAAATCAATAGTGTCCGCCTCACCGCTCTGTTGGCTGTCCGGCCCAGGGGGAGCTGAGGTGGGCAGGCCGCGCCCCATCCGGCCCCGCCCAGGACGATCGTGCCCAGACAAGTCTCGCTGTTCCTGTTCTCTGAATGACGTGGCATGACCGGCCACCGGCGCCCGGATGCGGTTTTTTTGGGGGATGGGAGGGGTTCTCGCCCACCCCGTAGTCCGGCCTATAGCCATATGCCGCCGCGGGTGGGGAGGGGGACCACCCCCTCCGGGGCGGGGAACCGAAAGACTTGCGCCAGTAGCCAGACTCGAACCCGGAACCCTTGGATTCCGAGTCCAACGTTCTACCAACTGAGCCACCCGGCCCCTGGATGCGGTCTTTTTTTGGGGGGTGGGGGGTGGGGAGGAGAGTGGTTCTCGCCCACCCCGTAGTCCAGCCTATAGCTATATGCCGCCGCGGGTGGGGAGGAGAACCACCCCCTCCGGGGCGAGGAACCGAATGACTTGCGCCCGGATGCGGTCGGATTTGTCGCCGGGGTACTCCCCAGATGTGGCTGAGCACTGCGCCTGCGCGACTATGTGGCCTCAGTCTGACCAGTGAGTGGTCACAAGGCTATCCGCCGCCGCTGCTGGTGCAGTCAGTCGCTCGGTGAATCCCGGAAGCTTCGGAGGTGACTTGACACTTGACCTGACCTAGCCGGACTCGGAGTTCGGCGAGACGCGAGGAGGGAGTGAAGAGCGTGGAGTGAAAAGGAGTGAAAGTGGAGAAGGAGAAGGAGTAAAAGTGGAGAAGGAGAAGGAGTGAAGCAGAAAGGATGTGGAGAGTGGCGATAGGAGGCGGGTCAGGCATTAGGTAAGGCGTGTAGTTGGCGCATTCCCATTCGTGGTCAGGCTGTCGTCTGTTAATTGTTATGGTCGTCATGGTTACCATATCATCGGCGATTATCTCCTGATACCGTGCCGTCACAGCCTAATAATAAAAATAGCCTAATAATAAAATAATACCGTCACAGCCTGACGGTATTATTTCTTTGCGGCTCGTTTGCAGCGTAATTGCCTCTTCGCTGAACTGTTTCCTGCGATATGAAGGGCCCATCAAGCCATCGCAAATTGACTGTCGTCCCGGTATGATTTACCAGCCGTTTGGCGTCGTGACCTTTCAAGTCCCGGACAAGTTACACTGCATTCGATGGCTAGTTTCCGTGAAGTACGGTTTATGCACGGGCCACATCGTCCACAAATGCATTAAGCCGGCTCGATGGCGATCGCCCGGGCTGGAAGCCGACTCGCCGCACCAACATCGAATTAGGCCAAAATAAACGGGCCGAATGGCGTGCTGGTTCGGCAAGTCGCCATAACCGCCGCGGTCGATCGCGGCTGGTTGGCCGAGCTTGGTGCCGCCGAGCTCGGTAATTGAAACGCGGAGCTGGCCTTTGTGTGTGTGCACACCGTGTGTGCGTGTGTGTGCGCGCGCGCGCGCGCGCGTTTGTGCCCGTGCGTTGTTTGCTGGCAGATTCGTGTCGTTAGGATGTTGGCGTGGTGAGTGCTAATTTCATTCGGCGGACGTTTGTCGTGCAGTTGGGTCGTCGAGCGCATTGTTTTACTTGGCAACGGTCTGAGGGTGATTGGTTATTAACCTGGCGGTGATTGGTTATTAACCTGGCAAAGGGTAACCAGGCTGTCGATATGGTAACTGACCGATTTCGGTGAATTGACTCTTGAGTTGGCAGCCGGCGGCTGGCTCCATAAGCAAGCTTTGTCGGTCACCCGTGATGCAGCTATCGTGAGGTGAAGCTTAAACTGGAGGGCAGGAGATTGATAATGCCTGAGAACTCTATCGTGTGACGTGTACTCGAGCCGGAGGGTGGTCTCGGATGTAAGCCGCCGGTAACCGGTAACCGGCGACCGGTAACCGGCAGTGCTGACCGAATGTCACCATTCTGGTTACACTAACCCTCGCATCCTTCCGTTACAGATTCAGGTGGTGAAGCTCGGAACCCCGGCGGGATGTCACCCAGCCTCGCGGCTTTGGAAGGACCCACCCGCTCCCGACAGACCTCAGTGCTGCCATCTCTCGGCCGGCGGACAAAGCTCGTCCGAGATCCGTCTCCACCCGATGAAGAACCAAATAGTGGAGAATCAAACGGTGAGCATAGCTCCCTGGCACAGAGCCTGGCCGAGAGATGCACATTTGCCACACCACAGCCAGTTGCCGACGCATCGCGCTGCCGGTAATTTGCATCTCTACTGGGCATGATGCCACCGGGTAACGTTGATCAAGTATGGCAGTCATCGCGATCATTTATCATTATCGTCGCCATTAGCGGTGGCAGGAGCGAGAGAGGGCGCGATGACAGTGGACTGTTGCAGACACCAGCAATCGCTCAGCTGCAGGCCGACAATTTCATTCGTATCAGACAAGAGTATACATTGACGTGTTATGCGCTACGAGTCTGCTTGTCAAAACTATCCATATGGATAGGGGTCGCTGTTTCTCGAGTCTCGGTCGACCGACCCGTTGGCGGTTGGCGATCGCGGTACTTTGTACAATGAATAACGCCAATTGTGTGCAAATGGGCAGTTGAACGTTCGTGAGGTAGTAATTGTCGCCTTGGTAATTGTCGATTCATGCAACAAAGGAGCGATGACCCTACTGTGAGGTTCAATGCGTCCAGAGCCCAAGTGTGAATACCATTTGGTTAATGCTCAACAATATGACCTCGCCATGCATCATTGTCTCTACTTTGGTGCAATTATATAGTATATGGTGCCGTACCGTTTGAACGCTGACCTTGAATTCCTTACAATATTGAATTATTGCACGCACCTCACGGCTTCCCCTGCTGCATAAGCTTCGCGACTTATTTTATTGTGCTAATCAGTTGTAATATTTCGATCTACCGGTTGGCGCATTACGCTTTAATATGTAGGTAAATATTACAGATTTAAGCTTGCTTTCCTCGGACCAAATCAAGGAGTCATCCCGTTCGGTCGCGGGTCGGCTGGCTCAAAAGCGGCAGCTCCACCCCGTCTCTTGAGAGTTTCGCTCACCACTCGGTGTGGTGTGCCCGGCTGCCCCCGCCGCCGCCGTTACCGACACCTGTTGCAGGGCGGCCCACGACGGCGGCTGGCGTGCCGGCGCCCCCTCAATCTATCGTCCGTCGGCAGCCGCCAGCCGCGCCGTCTTCGACGATGGCTTGACGACGTCAGTCGGTCGGGGTTCGCGGAGTCCGCGCTGGCCCCGGCCCGGTCTGGCGTGGAGGCGATGCTCGTTGGGGACGTTTGGACGTTTCAGTGTTGAATGTTTGCACGTCGAATGTTGAAGGGGAATTCAATTAATTTGCCTCTGAATGGAATGGAATAGCAGCGGTGTAGAATGGCGACGGTGGCGGGATGAAATGCTTAACCAAGGTGATCTGACCAAGGTGAACACAAGGTGATCCAACCTTGCGAAAAGAGAACTGGTCTTTTAATGATACAGAACTTACGTGCGACTCTCTGAGGGGGTCACACATGTTTGTTGGGATATATCACCGACCACAAATGGGAGATGCATGACCTTAAATGGGAGATACATGACCTTTAGTTGCAGATGACCGAATGTTTGTGATACGTTTCCAGCAGATGTTGACCGAGGTGAGGTCAAAGTGACAGGATGCGGAGGGCGGTGGTGATCTAAGCCGAGACTCAGGCAACCTTGCAAATGCATGTAATGACGACGTTTTGGTAATTGAATTCTTAACGAAGTATTCTCAGCAAGGATATATGATAAATTTTATTTGAATTTTAGAATGAGAGCATAACCTAGGCTCCCACATCGGTTTCGATCGCCTGCCCAGGTCTGATGTTATTTTCGACGAGTGGGGAAAGGCTGAGCTCTCCATCTTGCGACGAGTGTTTCTAATCAAAACACTACCCGTTTGTGACGCATCGGTGCCATTTCTGGCGTTCGCCTGGTGTGTGAGCGTTGCTCAGTCTGGGGTCGCGTCAAAAAACATTCTCACATCCTCTGGCGACCGAAGAAGACACGAATTCGTGGGACGTTGCGGGCTGTTTGCCCTGCGTTTGTATCCGTTACCAGTTACCACTGTATTGATTTGTTGACAAGGAAGATCCAAACAGTATCCAGTCGCGAACGTTTGCCTCCCATGGGATGGATAGGCCAGCGTTTCAACATCGGCTCCCCAGATGGGGCAGCTCGCTCGCACAGCGGCTAAACAATGCCGACTGTTGTGCCATCGTCACGAAGAACGTGAGAACTCATACTAGCCAGCAGCATCGGCCGGCGCCTGACGGCACCCTTTGATAAGCGTGCCGAACCGTGGCCTGGCATGACGGCTGCAAACTCAAAATAACCATGCATTGTTTCGTCACTATTGGCAGGTTGGCAAACATTTGGCACTTCACTATTGGCAGGTTTGTTGGTTCTTAACACGCGCAGTGGAGAGGGGTGCACTTTTGTGCCCCCCCCCCCCCCCCCCACATGTTTTTCGTGAATAGCTCGCAAACAAAGCGGCGCAGGGCGGTGCTTTTTACGCGACATTTACGCTAACTTAATAGTGAATCGTTTGACATAAACAAAATCGAAATCGGTAAATAAATTTTTGAGTTATACGGATTTTCATTCCAAGATGGCGGCCTGAATCGAGGTCGGCAAAGCGATGTCTTCGGAACCAACAGTCGGCTCGGAATGATTCAAACGCCATTCGGTAGACAATGTCCATGTTCATGCCTAGAAACAACTTTGGACACATTGCTGGTGACCTGTGACGTCACAGAGGTAAACTTCCCAAAATTGTGACATTTGGCTAGATTTGACCTTCGTGACCTCGTTTGACCTTGAAGATATTGACCGAAGGTTACGATTTTTTTTTGTTGCAAATGTAGATCATCATAGCACCTACCTACCCTGTAAGTTTGATCGTTCTAGCTCTCATACTTTCGGAGATCTTAGGGGGGGGCACTAAAGTCCCCCCCCCCTGCGTGTTAGTGGTATATCCCTTTCCACTGCGCGTGTTAAAGGTAGACGTTACGTCTTTCTGTAGAACTTCAACTTTGCCCAATTGAAAGATAATCCGACCAATACAGTGACATACAGTTACATACAGTTACATACAGTTACATACAGTTACATACAGTTACATACAGTTACATACAGTTACATCAATAGTCAATACAATACAGAAGCACTAGCCAGTTCTGCAATATTCGGAGTCGGCAGTGCGGCCGTAGACGAGCTGACGCTGCCATCGGTCCGCCACTGCACAGGCCACCTGTCGAACCACCTCATGCTGATCCATGACCCGTGAAGAAAGACAACCAAACCCAAATGCCGTCACCGACGTCCCCTCCCAACTCGGATCTCTGGGGTGAGATCAAGTGGCATTCATCGCACCGAGCTCAAGCCGGCGTGCCCTGGCCGACTTTCCGCGAATGCCTTGAATGGCACTGTAAATATGCTGGCCCTGCAGGCGGCCGGTGTAGCCTGCAAATGGGCGCGGATTAGCATCTGAATCGTCCAGAGCGGCCGGTGGGACAGCGTGACGGGACTGACTTCTCTGGCCCGGTGAACCGCCGGCGTGTCGACCTCGGGCTCAGCAGTGACCTGACCTGACCTGATCGCAACACATAGAGTGCCGTCATACACGGAGCGTGAGGCTTTTCAACGAACGAACTGAACCCTAGGACGAAACAACGCGGCCGGGCGTTTTCTGGAGTTCGGTCGCTGTGTTATGTTATGAGGTCATGTTATGTTATGAGGTCATTTATGTCTAACTTGGCCTAGCGTGACCCAAGCTTGCGTCAGCCGTGCTAATACTCCGTCCAGGGGATGATGCTACCGTGGAAACATGACCAATGACCATCGCCATGTTTTCCTCACCTAACCATGACTTGGAAGTTTGACGTTCCGTCATTTTTCAGATACGTGGACGGGCTCGCCGTTTAGCCGATGTCTTGGCTTACCTTTTACGACACCCACGACAAGACCACAAGACCACGAGACTACGAGACCACGAGACCACAAGACCACAAGACCACAAGACCACAAGACCACAAGCCCACGAGACCACAAGCCCACGAGACCACGAGACCACGAGACCACAAGACCACAAGACCACAAGACCACAAGACCACGAGACCACAAGACCACGAGACCCGAGACCACACGAGACCACAAGCACGGCCACCCACCTCATTCTGCAAACTGGCCTGTACTCAACAGGAACGCAGCCAACAGGCAAAGCTACGGACGTCAGGTGAGTGTCTCATCATGTACAGGGCCCAATGCCAGCGTCGCTAGGTGGTCAGCGGTCACGTGACCTGGTTCGGACTTGGGACCTGTTCTGCCCATTCTAGATAGCTCTGCACGAGCGGACCTTAACCCATACTCAACACATGAGGTCGTATGATAGCGCTGGCTGTGTCGTTTGTTGGTTCGTTATGACTTGATTGTGAGTTAGTATTATCGTATTTAGTCTCGGATAACGCCATTAGCGAATTAACTTTGAGCAGTCCATTTGACGTGTGAACTGGAGTTGATTTTCTCGTCATTATGTTCCATAAATGTTTGATACCCGGCCCCGCGGGCTGGATTGGACGAGATGTCGGCACGGTGCTTGTGAACATAACACGAATCTTGTAATGATTGTGACCGACTGTCTCGGGCCGACGCAGCCGGAATTCTAATTAGCTAAATGGCAAAATGCCATTCCGTGCATTTTCGGCAGTCTGCGCGTGGGCCCGAAATGAGAAAAACACAGAGTAATAAGCCGTCCGAGTGACGTTGGATGCGACCCCGCATTCCACAGCTCGTCGTCTCCGACGAAATATTCAGCTCTGTAATGTCGAAAGGGAGTGAAAAATGAATGCAGGGGGAGCAATGAAATAATATGAAGGGGCGGAAGGAAGAAGAGCGTTATAGGAAGAAGTGGTAATGAAATAAAGGAGAGGAAAAAAACGAGACACGTCACCGCTATTGGCTGCCTCATTTGCACCAGAAGCTGGGACAAGTTCCTATAGGATCATTACGCCGTTGGGCGAATTCCATTTAATGGCCCGATTTTCGTAACAAATAACCTTCGCGATCGGCATAATATATATATATATTATTTCGCCCCCGAATCCGCTACTACCACCCGCAAAGCTCCACGCTTATGCCCGTCACGGGCAATAACGCTGCCTATGCGAACCGCCGACGCTGACTGGACAGCCGTCCGACCGGCGGCGGCGGCCGGCCGACGCCGCCGTCTGATAAAAATTCGACGGCGCCATCGCCGATGAAATATTCAGCTCGTCGTCTCCGACGCCTGTTCCGCGCGGCGAGTGGACGCCGCTTTTCATCTGCCGCCCTGCGATAGATAAACTAAATTCCCCGGCTTGTGAATGCCTGATTGGTATTCATCCGCGTCGAGTAGATCAGAGCGGCACGCCAGTCACTGGCTATGGGGGCTGTGAATTCTCCGGGGAAATACGCCTCCGTCATCGCGAACGCTCCGTCTGCTGCTGCTGCTGCTGCTCAATAATCTATAACTTCCTTCCGTGTTGTTTTTGCGTGCATCCTTTGGCCGCCGCTCGGCGTTGGGGAGTGGAGGCGAGCCAGGTTGTTTTGATTGCAGCTCTAAAGCGGATTGGCGACGGTTGCAATTGGCGGTGCCATTGCGCCGACCCGTCGCCCGCTCCCCCTCCCCCCCCCCCCCCCCCCGTCCGCTGACGCCAGATTGTGGCTGCTCTCTCAACTACCCCACCAATCAAATTCTGACGTTGGCTGGGGAGACGGCGATTCAATTAAGTCGGGCTTATCTGGCCAGGTTACGGCGGGCGGCAGCTGCAGGGCGCCCGGCGAGGAGCGGGCCAACGGACGGCGTTCCCCGCAGTATCTCCACTGGCGCGGGCAGAGAGGAAAATGGAAGAATGGCCGCAGAATGGGCGAAACTTTTTAATCGATTTGGTCAAGCATCCGTGAGTTTTTTCATTGGTATTTTAGAAGTTTACGGAACTGGGGTCATCGATGACCTTTAAATATGTATTCATTGGTATTTTACAAGTTTACAGAACTGAGCCCATGGTAAACATTTGGCGATAACACAACCCATGTGCTGTTTATCACATCATCCAGTTTAATCAGCTAAGCTTATACACAAAGCTTTATCGACATTTCGCCTGAGGGTGCGCTTTACAGCGAAGTCCGGCCGCGGTACAGTCACCCCACACGGTACCATCCAGCCTGGGGGCGGCAGCCGGCCCGGCGGGGGCGGGGGACGGACGATAACGCTGAACGGCAGGGGACGTGCCGGCGGAGGCGGGGGCTGCTATCAGCTGACGTCGGTCAGCTGGCGACGCCGGAAGCGCCGAAATCCGGTCCCGCCGCCAGACGGGGCAGCTCAGATGTGAGCTCGTCTGTTGAAGCGGTTGATGCGACAGAAACATCACGCAGTTTCCGCATGAGCCAAAAATGTGAGAGAAGAGAAATGTGCACTATATACACATATATGTGAGAAAGAAAGAAAAATATATATATATATATATATATATATATATATATATATATATATATATATATATCTGTCGTGTCGGGAGCCGGATACGCGATAGCACCACCTCCCAGGCCACACAGACAGCTCCTGTCCAGCGGCCGACCCGGCACGTGGCTAATCCAGAAATGGCCTCGGGGCAATCGATCGGGGCCCCATTACGGTGCGGAGCCTCCCCTGCCCCGGCCTGCCACTCGGCACACCGCACGCCTGGTCCGCACGCCAGCAGCGCCGCGGCGGTCCGCTAATAGGTGGTTCAGGTAGGCCGCGCGACGGCACGGGCGTCGTCAGCAGGCAGCGGCGTCGCTGACGGGGGAGGGGGTAGCGACCCCTCCTTTTTAAAAAACCGGGGGGGGGGGATGACCCCCCACTTTTATGGGGGCCGACCCCCAAACACACTTTTTATGGCGGAAGCTGATTCTAGTTTGTATGTAATTCCTATTCAAATCAAGATTGGAATATGAAAAATACGACGTGGCAGGGGCGTAGCTTCTCCAGAAAAGTTGTGGGGAAGGGAGGGGGCTGAGCTGGGAAAATGGCTTAAAGTACCATCCAAATGGGAAAATGGCTTAAAAATCCACCACAATACATATTTCTCCCTGGATTTGACGCACTTCCTCGTCCAAGTTGGGGTGACTGAAGCCATGTGCGTGGGTGTGTTGGTGGGGGGGGGGGGGGGGGGGGGGGGGAGGGAGGAGGAGGGGGGAGGAGGAGGGGGAGGGAGGCTGAAGCCCCCTCAATTGAATAGGATCCTACACCCCTGCGACGTGGAAATGGGCTCAGTCAGTTACGGATGAAATTTCCTTCGTTTTCCCTTCGACACACCGCTGCTCCGAAAGGAAAACGAAGGAAATTTCATCCGTAACATGCAGGGGCGTCGCCGACGGGAGGGTCGGGGGACGGCCCCCCGACTCCCCATTCTCAGGAGGGGTGGTTGACCCCCCCCCCCCCCCCCCCCCCCACACACACACACCACTTTTTATGGGGGAAGTTAACAATTTATCGTACAAATTGCCTTTGCAGCAGTCAAAGTTCAGCTATCTACAGTCAAAAAGTGGAAATTTCGCGCCGCTTCGCGGCATGACACAAGTTTCGCAATTGCTTATACCAATTTGGAAAATGGAAAAACGAATTCCACCAGGGCCCACTCCCTTCATAAAATATTAACTTTCAAGCGGGCTACATGTTGAGCTAGTCTGCCGAGTTCCGAAAAAGGCGACGCGAACGCAAAGACGCGGACATCGGCACCCGGAAGCTGCTCCAGCGGTGCCCAGCTTGCTGGACCGAAGAGCTAATAGTGGGGACCAGGCCAGGACCATCTCCCCAAGCCATCTCCTCCCAGGCTCCTCCAGATCCACAGTGACCATTTATGCGCGGAAATGTCGGTCTGCCCCTTGCTGCTTTCAAACTATGTGCACTGTTACTAGTTGTTTGTTACAGTTCGGTTCATATGTTTATGTATGCAGTTATTATTATCACATGTACTATTGAGCGCTGACTGCTACCGGTCATCGTGGTTTACTATCCGAGGCTAAGGTATATGAAAAACTACCTTCATTTCAATATTTTTCATCATACCGAGATGTGTAACAGGGAAAGGGGGTTACTTGAGGCTTGGCTCCACTCACGGTCTGATTCCAATATTACAATTTCGTTATCCACGACCTAAAATAAAAATTTTCACGCCGCTTCGCGGCGTCACATCGGTGGCCATCATAACGAAGCCATCGTCATCGCATTCGGTTCCTCGTACGCTGAATTGAATTTATAGCATTTTTAGCTTCTTATCTTATACATGGCCCACCGCCTGTATTTCTGGGTTTTATCAGGAAAACCCGTTAAAAAATCGCGCTGCTTGACGGCGCTAAATAACAAGTACCTACTATAACATGAAAATCCACACAAAAAATCTGCAATGGCTTAAATACACGCAAAAAATGGGGCCACATTTTTTCGTCATTTCAGCCGACCCCCACACACACTCAAAAATGCTCGGCGACTCCACTGTCAGCAGGGTATTTCGGGATGGTGCGGCAGAGGCCGTTCAATAAATCCACAGGTGATAAACTGAGCCACCATTGTGGCCGCTTGTTGCGAGACCAACGTTTGTTGTATTGATCAGAGAAACTTTGCATAACATGATTCGGTAAGTGAATGGTAGGTAGTTAGGAGACTCTTGTTCAAAACATCGTTTTAGTTCGTCGGTATTTGGTAGTAAAATGATATGGTGCGAACCGATATAACTTTGTGTCCAGTGCCGTCTTCAAGATCTCACTACATCTTCTAGGTCTTCACTACACGTGGCGTTACTAGTCTGGATCTGCCACCAGTTTCCGGCCGGCCTGGAATTTTGCTCCTCCTGTCATGTCAGAACTAGGTGAGCAAAGCTTCAGGTGTGTCGGGGCCTGATGACGTCATCAATGGCTACAGGTGACGTCACTGCGGTCTTCAGTCGGCGACTCAGCGCTACGTCCTTGCTAACTCAAGCCTTGCAACAACAGTCTGCACCTTCCAGTCGGCTGTCATCTCGATCATCTATTTTCCACGATGTCCAGAGCTACCCAATCGACCGGTTACGCCAACAAACCATGCTGATGGGTCTCCTTGACCGAACATTCGCCGAAATGGGGCTCCTTTTAGCCTCCTGGTCTTTGCAAAACCTGTGAATACTAAAGGTGAGCAAAGAATCAGGGGGTTTAGGCGGAGTCTCAACGCTACGCGCCATCGAAGGTCGACAGGTAATAAAGAAAATAAATAATATTGATAAATAAGGTGTCACTGAAGCCGTGTTCCACCTGCGTCACGTACGCCTACCTCACTTCAAAGTGGATGCAGACATCCCTTGCATGATCGGATGCAGACAGCCCTTGCAAAGTGTGAAATGCATAGTTAATGCGCGCGCCTGGGATTCAGAGACGCACTTCAGTGCCGACGTCGGCGGTCACGTGCCGACTTCGGCGGTAAATAGCCGCAGTTCGGAGAATTTTGGTGTGAGCTGGGGGCTGTGAGTGGTGGGGTTCACTAAAACTTCCTCATCATCACCGCTTCCTGTCACGTATACTGGCATCTCTTCGCTCAGACGAAGCTCTTTGAAGGGATCATGTAGCGAGAATACGAGAGCCATAACTGGACGACACTGCTGACCGGTGTTGATGCTTTTTGCAAAATCACCTGCCCTTAGATTTCCACTTCTTGTATATGGCTGTAGCGCGCCTAAATGGATACGAAAAAGCACAAGACTGTCAAGAACTTACGCTTAGGTCTGCCACAGACTTCTGCTATGCCACCGATCATCCGTCACAGATTGAGAGGTCGTGGCTGGAAATATTGTCACCGACGGCCATCATGGCGACCACCGACAGCAGGACCACCTTTGCAATGTCCGTCGCTACGGCTTGTCTCCAACTCGCTCTCCAATCTCCATACATGGCACATTTCACACGCGGCCGGACCAAATTTACCTTTAACGGTCCGCGAAACGCCCTGCTGCCAGGTTTAGACGCTGTACATCAGCTCGCCTCGGTGGCCACCAGTCCTTATACATATTACATACGCGCTGAACTTTGATAGCGGAGCTCGCCACCGCTAACGTTGGCGCCCCGCTCGTGCAGTTGTTGCCGACGGTACCGCGGCTTATTCTGCACACACGTCGGCGACCACGTTTACGACGATGTTACGACGGCGCTGCGGTGGTGTTGTGGCGGCGTAAGGCCTGTCTGCGGTGACGCGCGCGTGGTCATGCTGCTGCTACTGCAGTCGGCGGTTAGTTGTCAGCAGTCGGCAGTCAGTAGTCAGCAGTCAGCAGTCAGCAGTCAGCAGTCAGCAGTCAGCAGTCACCGTCAGTTGTCAGCTCAGTCGGCGGTCAGCAGGTAAAGATCAGCGGTGGGCACGCGAGTGGTTTCGCTGCTCTCAGCATGGTTCTGTTATATCTATCATCCTTACCGGATTCTTATTCATCCTCTATGATGTCATCACTTCCTGACCTCTGTGGCATCTTCAAAGTTGCGACCCCTCAAGGCCCTGATGGAATCTTAAACGTCTCTCCCAGCCTCGTTTGCGGCCTGCGGGTGCCAGGCAACCTTGGTTAGCAACTGGTCTAAACTATCGCGTTACGCCGACAACACGCCAAGCTGTTCTGTGAAATGTACGTACGTGCATGTGGATCTGTTCCAGTGACAGCTCCGATGGAGGAGATAGTGGACGACAAACGCAGGGTGGCTGCTCCGGTTCACTAGACTGTGTCGCCCTCGCACGAGAGGTGGCTTCGTTTGGTTATGGTTTGGTTACGTAAGCGTTGCACGATGGACAGAGCAGCGATTGTTGGGGCCCACAGACCCGTGACTGTTCCCGAGCGCCTCGGGGCACGTGCGTCCTGTCATCTCGCAGGAGGTGTTGTGATAGTGGCGGGGTGTTTGGAAGGGTCCCGCTGCACTGACAGGTCACGCCAGTCTCTTGTCATGTGACAATCAGGAGCGGCTCCGCAGGAGCGGCTCCACGGGAGCATAGATGACGCTGGGTGGTGATATGGGGGGGGGGGGGGTGATTAGGGAGGTTTAGTTGAACGCCTACATTACCTTTTAAGCGGTGAAAATTGGAGGTGCACGTGGCATGGTGGTTTGAAGCACTCGTTTGATGCGCGGAAGGTCATTAGTTCGAGCCCAGCCGGTTTCTATGTTTGCAGTTTGATGGTGTCGTGCCGGGCATCCAGCTGGGCTGGCTGACCTGATACAGATATGTATACCTGTGTGGACTAGATTACCCCGGGGCCGGTGACCCCGGCCCACTGCGCAATATCCGAGATCATCGGATTGGCTGATCCTGCGGTACCGCATCACAGCCATGGCATGCGGTGCAGTCTACCCAACTGTCCTGCCGGTCGAATGCCGGTGACTGTTGGTGGCTGTTGTGCGCATTTGCGCTGGTGGGAGAGTGCTTTAAACTGTTCCTTTGTAAACGGTGGGTCTTCGGTTGGTGCCAACCGGTGCGACTTGGCTTTTTACATTTGTGGGTGACATAATTTGTGGGTGACTCTCTGGTTGGCCGGCCCGAATTTCTTCACCTCTGGGCTGGATCGTCCCGGAGTCGGCCAGCCGTGCTAAAAACTCATCATTTACGTCGTCCTCTCATGCAAAATAGCAGCAACGCTCATGGGCGATGACGGAAAATAGGACACCTCAAGTCTGAACTCAATATCTTAGTTTTCATGTCACGTCGACGTCGTTCTCGGCCTGGACAAAACGCCGTCTTTGTAGTCATCGCCAAAAGCGCAATGCTGCTCATCTGGAACAAAATGGTAACGAACGTGACAAAGTCATTCATGGAATGTTTAGTGTTTGCGGCAGCTCCGATCCAGTAATCCTGGCCGCCGGATAGCGTCGGTCTCCGTCCTCGGCAACTTTCCGCACCCCACTCCGCTTAAACCTCGTCCCGAGGGGCCGCTTCAGGCGCGCCTGGACGTAAACTGAACCCCGCCACGCCCAGCACGGCTCAGAAACCCGCCTCGCCCAGCACGGCGCAGAACCACTGCGTTCCGTGGCTGCTTCGAGCACCCCGACATAAAATGATAAAATATCACTATCCAACCGCAGCCAGCCAGCCCGACGGATAAAACGTTATCAACTACCCCGTGACGGCGACGCGGACTTCCCCATGGGAAGACATGGTTTGAGAAGACTTTCCCATGATTTGAGGGGAGAGTCTAGACATCTCGTCGCTCCGGACAGCAGCGGCGCGCCCGTCGGCAATGTTCTGTCGAACACAGCAGTCGCTGCCGCCTCTGAGTTGATTAATAACCAGCCAATGGGTTATATCTCTGTGGGCGGCGGAGGGCGGCGAAGGTATGCGGCGTCAGGCAGGCGCGCTAAGTGCTGTGCTGGGTGTCGTCAGGTGCGGCTGACAGGAGGCCGCCGTGTGGGAACGGTGTCGGCCGCCGGAAGGCAGTCGGTTCCGTCTGAGATGGGAGGGTGATGCTCACTTGGGGGGAGGGGGGGGGGGTAATATGTGGATGTGGAGGTGTCGGTTGACAGATTCAAATATATATATATATATATATATATATATATATATATATATATATATATATATATATATATGTATGTATATATATATATATATATATATATATATATATATATATATATATATATATATATATATATATATATAATATCTTTCGAGTTTTTTTTTTGCTGTGGAACTCACGATATTGTTATCTGCCCGAGAAAACTCGAAGGATTTCATATCTTCATATTTGACAACATGAAAATAAACTCAAATCTCGAGCTGCTTACCTTTGCATCCTGCAGGATGCAAAGATAATAATAGTTGTGCAGCATACATATTTTAAAGATGAACCTAAAATATGATAAGCTCAGTAAAGCGCGTTCGTCTAACGTCACTAACTATCCGTCGGTGTCTCGCCAGAGAGGTACCACCATTGGCTATTGCAATGCAACAACCGTCAATTTAATCTCAACACGCACCATTAAGCTCCACAAATAGCCACTGATTCTGGTCCCTCGTGCATTATGCGGTATGTTCAATGTCTCGGATAAAACTAGCTAAGAGAGTCCATAAACGAAATGTTCAAACCCGAGCCACCTCGCAGATACCACATTTCGGCCCCACTACACCCTATAGACGCACATCGCACAAATGACAGGATATTTTCACCAACCAGCAGAGATTAAGAGACCGATTTCCAAGCGGGCGCGCGATGCTGACCTATTAGTAGACACAGGCAGGGAACTAGTCTTGATTAACGAACGGAGATTGCTGGAGCAGCATCTCTATCGGTGCTTATACAGGACAGCCACCATTATCGGTCCAGATAGCTTCAGTGATTTATAAGAGACCAGCGTCTCGCCCTCGTCGGCGGGGAATCAGCCGTGTGGTGGGCGGAAAGATCGGGTGTTCTCCGGGACATGGGACATTGGGGCCCAGCTGATGGTATACAGACGGGTCGGCGGGGACACAGTCTCTGTCACTACTGCACCAGTGCCGGTGGCAGCTGAATGTCACAACCACCTAGACAGACGACTGACCGGTGTCTGCCGTCACCTACAGTCTGTCACTAATGCACCAGTGCCGGGGGGGGGGGGGGGGGGGGGGGAGCTGAATGTCCACTGTCCAGCCGTCACAACCACCTAGACAGACGACTGACCGATGTCTGCCGTCACCCACAGCTCGCCACAGCAGTGGCATCCCAGCCGAATGCCACAGCAGTGACAGCACAGCGGAGCGGTACAGCAGGGCACGCCTGTGGCCACAGCAACAGCAGGACAACGCATATGCACGGCAGGGTACGCCTGTGGCCACAGCAGGACAACACATAGGTACAGCAGGGCACGCCTGTGGCCACAGCAGGACAACGCATAGGCACGGCAGGGCACGCCTGTGGCCACAGCAGGGCAACGCATAGGTACAGCAGGGCACGCCTGTGGCCACAGCAGGACAACGCATAGGTACAGCAGGGCACGCCTGTGGCCACAGCAGGACAACGCATAGATACAGCAGGGCACGCCTGTGGCCACAGCAGGACAACGCATAGGTACATCAGGGCACGCCTGTGGCCACAGCAGGACAACGCATAGGTACAGCAGGGCACGCCTGTGGCCACAGCAGGGCAACGCATAGGTACAGCAGGGCACGCCTGTGGCCACAGCAACAGCAGGACAACGTATAGGTACGGCAGGGCACGCCTGTGGCCACAACAGGACAACGCATAGGTACGGCAGGGCACGCCTGTGGCCACAGCAGGACAACGCATAGGTACAGCAGGGCACGCCTGTGGCCACAGTAACAGCAGGACAACGCATAGGCACGGCAGGGCACGCCTGTGGCCACAGCAGGACAACGCATAGGTACAGCAGGGCACGCCTGTGGCCACAGTAACAGCAGGACAACGCATAGGCACGGCAGGGCACGCCTGTGGCCACAGCAACGTCAAGACAAGCATGCAAGTACGATAAAATCAGACACAGCAGCAGTTGGCAAATGTTGCCGACCAGAAGGATTTCAGAGGGTAAAAGTTATATAATGCAGGCTTGGTAAGGAAGCATGTAGCACGGTTTCTAATATTTTTTTGTCGCAAGAAGTGCGAAATGTCAACCCTAAATGGCATAATATTTGTAATGGAAACGGATATTTCTGAACATAATGGGCGGCTTCTGGATATTTACGGTTCCACAATGGTTAAATCAGTCATGTTGAGCGCTATGACCGACTTTATTTTAGCGCTTTGTATATTTTTGGTGTTTATTGACGATGCAGGTGGTCCGTAAATCTAACAATACAAGTTTTCTGCTGGCATTTTTTTGACATTTCCCTACTCTTGTAATGGCATATCTCTAAAATAGCGCGTTGAACAGTTTTGATCAGTCAAGGACAGTTACATTTCTGAATGAAATGAGCCTAATTATAACTCGCAGTCTACAATTATTGTAAAAACAGGCCATTTTGCTTGCACGTTGCACGATGTTTGCCAGTCGCGTGAAGTCATGGAGTACGCAGTGCAAAATGCCGCACCCGGCTATGCCACATTCCTTTGGATTAATTTGATGGGTATCATCAGGTTTAATGTGAGATATTTTTACCTTTGACTGAACAAATCATGATATTCCTGCAGTTGTTTCGCGTATGCTGCATGTTATGAAGACGTCTCGTAAAGTTTATACCGTGCAGGCAAGCAAGGTTTCTTGTTGTTCATCTTTTTTTTTGTGTGCAAGTTGTAACATCTAACCATCATTTCTGCTGCCATCAGATTGCAGCATGATCTTGCAATTATTACAGACACTTTGCATTGCTGCAAGTCCACAAGTTCAGTTGGTCGCGTTCGTGTTTTGCATTGCAGGTGCACTTGTTGACGCCAAACAATGGTATGAAAATTCGTCAGCATGCTGGCTGAGGCGGAAATTATATTATCCAATCCGGTTATTATGTTAGAATACTGGTTAACTAGGGTGCTGCTCATCGTTTTTCACGCTTGTATCTAAGCTGACCAAGTTGATACACATTTTGCATAATGATGTGATTTTCTCGTCGAATCTTCTGGCAAACTCCGGACCGCCCTCTTCAGTCGCCTATGGACGCCACCCACCCTCCGGACTTTTTGCCTGACCTGAGTTTGGACTAGGTGAGCAAAGAGTCAGGGGGTGTGGGTGGCGGCTCACATTTCAGCGCACGTGACTCCGCACAGTAACTCCACCTGGCGGCGGCGGATCGAGTTACCGGGTCGTGACGTCACAGGCTATGGGCACTGGGCAGGCCCGGTTTTGTGACCACAGCCATCAGAGGAGAAAAAAAAAACAGCGAGAACTTGCTACAGCACGGCGGAAACTTTTGACTTCGTGCAACGAACACTGATGCACAAAAGGTGTTACTGTATCGAAAGCGTTTGAGACCACAGCTCGAAGGCTATCGATATATAAATATCCTCAAGTTCTGTGTGTTTTCGTTGCATGAATGTATAAGTTTCCGCGACTGCGAAATGCATCATCGGAGAGTTTTCATCTCTGCCGAACCCAGCTCGGCCTGTCCGGCCAATCAGCTGTCCTGCTTTGCCTCCTGGCCTTGCTCAACCTGTTCTGAGACACAAGGTGAGCAAAGGATCAGGTGGGCGACGCAGTAGCACCCATCAACAATCGGCTGAACAGCGTTTCGTCAACGGCAGCGGCAGCAGTGTGACTTCTGCATTCGAAATACCTACTGTTGGTGTAGATAGAGACCAGTGTCTTATATGGGAACGTGATCTGTCGGGGAATGTTTGGGAACGTGATCTGTCCATGTGCGGGTTATAGGACGCGTATGACTTTGATGTGTTGGATTTACACGGAATGCGGTTAATAGTTACCGCTTCTGTGTGTGTGTGTGTGTGTGTGTGTGTGTGTGTGTGTGTGTGTGTGTGTGTGTGTGTGTGTGTGTGTGTGTGTGTGTGTGTGTGTGTGTGTGTGTGTGTGTGCGTGCGTGCGTGCGTGCGTGCGTGCGTGCGTGCGTGCGTGCGTGCGTGCGTGCGTGCGTGCGTGCGTGCGTGCGTGCGTGCGTGCGTGCGTGCGTGCGTGCGTGCGTGCGTGCGTGTGCGTGCGTGCGTGCGTGCGTGCGTGCGTGCGTGCGTGCGCGCGCGCGCGCGCGTGCGTGTGTGTGTCGAGTGATGATGTGCAGTTGCCTCTATGATGTGTATGTATTGTGTAGTTGCCTCTATCGCTTGTTGACCTCATGTATGTCTAAACGCTGATGTAGTGCTATAAGATGAAGCAAAATATATGGGAAACTACAAACCAGTTTGAACGATCTGAAAGGTCCCATAGTTGATTTAACTTAAATTTAGGACATAAGGCCTAAGCAAATTTAGGGCATAAGGCCTAAGCAAATTTAGGACACAAGGCCTAAGCGCTCCTAACATTTAATTGTGTAGGACTTTTCCCCATGAAGAAAGAGCTATTCGAACATTTCCGACCGTTTGCACTTTCAGCACCATCCATCACTCACCCTTTTTATACTAACGGTAACGACTTATACTAACGACTCGCCTATCACTCGCCTGTCAAGCTTTGTCTGGTAGTGACAGTGGCCTTGTGATTATAAAGCAGCAACTACTGACCCAAATGCATTGGTAGTGGCGCCGCCACCATACCACCTGATCGCGGACAAAAATAACCAGCTAAGCTGGTGGCGTTACACTTCACAAGTAAGGCTTGTATATATCATATTAAGCTGTTTATTTATTTCAGCTGTGATCTACCGTTAACCGCCTTGATTGGGGTCCATGGACTGGACACCCACCCACCAATGACCGGTCATGCTTACCTCCATTTGAATATCTTTCCAACCAAGACATGCATCGAGACGGCACAGCAGGCGGCAGTATAATGTTCTAACAATTCACATTTTAGAGGAGGCTCAAAGTTTACCAAATAAGTTTATGTCAGGCAAGGTCGGGTCAAACGTGAGACCGATATCTGTGTCTTTATGCCGCGTGCGATGAATATCGTTTTGGTTATTCCAATGTCACCTACAATATGTTAAACTGCTGATGTTAATGCTGAATTACACTTCCAATTTATACCTACTCAAGTTAAAGTGAATTCGGCCACAAAGGTCGTCATGAGTGAGATAGGGTCGCCCTATCTGCAATATTCATGCGATAAAGGGGACAGATTCATGGCAGTTTATTTCAGGAAAATCCTTCATATGGAAGGAAAATCCTTCATATGCTAAAGCTGCAGATGGCTGAGCAGCACCTCGCACAATCGGTACACAAACACTGATGTCAAACACCGCACCCCTCAACCCCCTAGACTGCACACTTCTACACAATAACCCACATCGACACACATAATGGACTAGTTGTAGGTTGTTTTTGGTGACAATTTGCAAAACAATAATACAAATGTGTTGATGAATGTGATACGCACCATTTTGCATACAAATCCATACTTCGCGAAATCTGTGTATGTAAAAGTTGATAATTTAAAAAGCACTTGATGTTGTAACGTCAGATGGCAATAGTGAACCGACGGCCACCGGACAAGCAGGGCGTTTCCCGGCGTTTCCCGTGGAACATAAAAATGGTTAAGCGTTTTCCTCTGATTTATTGTTCACGCCAAACTGCTCAGAACTTTGTGGAGATTTATGCTGTGCATATTCAAAACACAAGCCGTCATCTTAAAATCCTCTACAGCACATGTTCGAGATGGGCTCCGTTTCGGCTGAGGCACAGCCCTGCCCTCCGCCTCAGGCTCACCACTGCTCCTATGTAGGACCTTATATTATATATTGCCTTATATTATATATTGCCTATATATGGCCTTGCCACTGCTTACGGGCGCATGTCGGCGGGGATGGCCCGCACTGCAGCTCACACGGCTCTCTAGTTGCTTCCTGGTCTGGAGATTCTTCTTGAACACTTATAACTCTTTCCGGTACCTCCACAGGAAGTAGTCAAGAGGGCTCAGATCCGGAGACTGCCCTCACTGAAACACTGCCCAAGAAACCGCTTGCAAAATGCGGCCGTGTCCTCAATGTTCTTCTGAAATCGCTTGTCGGGTCCAGAGCTTGTATGGCTTGTATATCTAGATCCTCCTTAGGATCCGTTTGGCTATAGCGAGCGATGTTAAAATGCCTTTTGAACTTCCGTTAATATTATTGATTTGATCGCAAGGTAGAATTTCACAATTTTAGTTTTATGTTTGTTTCTGTAAAGCCGAGTGATTACAAATTAAATCACGTCAGATTAAATTCTCCGTTTCACGTGCTTTAATTTCCGTGCGATAAGTATAAAGCTGTTCACCCATGACGTCACTGGTTGGAAGTGGCTCCAACAGCTGACTGCGCTAATGTTGAAGGCCATAGGAAAGATTTTCTTATCTAGATTGTGGGAGAAAGAAAGGCGTTCGACTATGTGATGAAAAGTTGTTTAATGGGTAATGTTGATTTGTCCTCATTTATCCCACCTAACTAACTAATTTATAAATGACGAGCCACCTCGGAATTAGGTATTTGAGTAGTTATCAGTTAACCTTAACACAATCACATGCCTCCAATGATGTAACCAATGACTTTTTCCCTTGTTCAATCAAATTTGGTAAACCTTGAAAAAAATTATTGATGGAGAAAAATGTAACGAAAGACATTGTCAACCTAAAGTTAATAATAATGTACAAATATTGAGCTTACTCGTCACCTAACACCGTAATATGAACTGAGATCGGCGCCACCAAAAGCCGACATTGTTTTCGTTCTTGTGAATGTAACATCTGCGCCATAACCGCCTCTTAATATTTAAACGTCAATTGTGACGTTGCTGGTTTTTACTGAATGCATGTTTTGCGTGATAAAAATGAGGGAAAAATCCAAATTACCATAAAACAAGCTTTCATCACATAATCGAAAGTCATTCTCCCACAATCTAGGTAAGAACATATTCCTTAAGGCCTTTAACATTAGCGCAGTCAGCTGTTGGAACCACTTCCCATCAGTGACGTCAGAGCGAACAGCTCTATGCTGTTTATTTTCTGTTGAACGTCCATATTAAAAATAAATGTGTCAACCGAGTTACTCAAGACTATATTTTAAATACTAACAATTCGGAGGTATTATAGGAAAGTGACGCTAAGAAATAAACACAGTGGGTGGTAACCTGCAACATTGTCCATTCGCGCACCATGACAAAGTTGTGCACATTGCCTGCAGCCGCCCGTTCTCGCGCGTCGCACCTTTTGATCCTACTCGACCCAGCCTCACACGCGTACCTGCCGCTGCAAATTAATGGCTTCACAGTGAATGCCGCCGATGCGGGCCGAATGACACCATCGGTCAGTGCCGACCGTTGCCACTGCCATTGTCACCGGGCCATTAGTACCCGTCGCGCCGCCTTCGACCCGACCCGCTCGCGCATCAGCAGCGTATCGATTCCGGTCCGGCTGGCGGTGTTAATTTCTTATGGGCCGGGTCGAGGGACGGTTTTAGTTCGTGTCGCGACGGGGCGTGATGCGGAGCGGCGTTATTAGGTTTGTCAGGATGTGTGGTAGATGTGTTTCAGTCACAATGGCGGCGCCACCATAGGGACAGGGGTGGCAGACTGCCACCCCTGCCGTGGCGTGGCATTGCCAACCCTAAAATTGAGGCCACCGTCAAAATTGTACTGGTGATGTTTTGCCAAATTTGTGAATTGCGGCCGCTGCGAACATATGGAACACTTCCCTTCGTCGACCAATGCAAATTTTAGTCACGTTCAGTGGCGAACGCAGGGGGAGGGGGGGGGGGGGGGCAAAGGGGCCAGGTGACCCCCCCCCCCCGAAATTTCTGAGGGGCCCGTATTCTGGCCAATACCAGATATCGGGCAGGGGCTCCGTTTTGGTCAGGCTTGATCGAGGCAGGGGGCTGGTGCTGGGAAAGGCGTGATATGGGACCCGGTCAGGACGAGGGCCCGGTCCTTGCATATTCTTGATGCGGGCCCGTTTCTGGTAGGGGCCCGGTCTTGGTCAGGCCCGATCGAGGCAGGAGCCCGGTGCTGGCAAAGGCGTGATATGGGGCCCGGTCAGAACGAGGGCCCGGTCACAACAGGGGCCGGTCCTTGCATACTCTTGATACAGGCCCGTTTCTGGTAGGGGCCCGATCGAGGCAGGCAGGGGCGGATCCAGGGGGAGAGGGGCAAGGGGCCATGCCCCCTAAAAGTCATGAAACTATGATTTGCCCCCCCCCCCACCCCCAAACGGTGGGACGTACAGGTGCAAAAATTTACTTTGCAGCAGTCAAAATCCAGCTATCCACAGTGAAAAACTTGAAAATTTCGCGGCATGACACAAAATTCGCAATTGGTTATACAAATTTGGAAAATGGGAAAATGAATTCATTAAGTCTCTGGCAGAGTCTCTCCTTGACGGTACCTAATTGTCCCCAGGGCCCACTCCCTTCATAAAATATTGAACTTGCAAGCGGGCTACATGTTTACCTAGTCTGCCGAGTTCCGAAAAAGGCGACGCGAACGCAAAGACGCGGACATCGGCACCCGGAAGCTGCTCCAGCGGTGCCCAACTTGCTGAACCGAAGAGCTAATAGTGCAGGAACCAGGCCAGGACCATCTCCCCCAGCCATCTCGCCCCAGGCTCCTCCAGATCCACAGGGACCATTTATGCGCGAAAAAGTCGTTCTGCCTCTTGCTGCTTTCAAACCATTTGCACTGTTACCAGTTGTTTGTTACAGTTCGGTACATATGTCTAGTTATTATTACCATATGTACTATTGAGCGCTGACTGCCACCGGTCATCGTGATTTACTATCCCAGGAATATGTATATGAAAAACTATCTTATTTTTTTATTTTTCATCATACCGAGATGTGCAACCAGGAATAAGGGTTACCTGAGGCTTGGCTCCACTCACGGTCTGGTTCCAATATTAAAATTTCGTTTTCCATGACCTAGAATTAAAATTTTCACGTCGCTTCGCGGCGTCACATTGGTGGCCATCGTCATAACGAAGCCATCGTCATCGTCTTCGGTTCGTTGTAAGGGTGAATTGAATGAATAGCATGTTTAACTTCTTATCATCTACAAGGCCCACTGCCCATATTTCTGGGTTTTTATCAGGCAAACCCGTAAAAATTCGCGCCGCTTGGCGGCGCTAAATAACCAGTGACCTACTATAACATGAAAACCACATTAGAAATGCTGCAAAGGCATACAAATACACAAATAGAGGCACATTTTTTTCATCATTTCAGCCGACGCCCACTCAAAAATTTCGGCGACGCCCTTGCCTTGAAAGTTGTTGCCCCCGGTCAACAACTTTCTCGCTGACGGACTGCTACCCCCCGCTCAACAACTTTTTGGGAATACGCCACCGTACTTGCCCCCCCCCCCCGAAAAAAAAACACTACGCCCACACATCCGCCCCTGGAGTCAGGTGCCCGGTGCTGGCAAAGCAAAGGGCCCGGTCAGGACGAGAGCCCGGTCACAATAGGGCCGGTCCTCGCGTATTCTTGATACGGGCCCGTTTCTGGCAGGGGCCCGGTCTTGATCAGGCCCGATCAAGGCAGGGGCCCGGTGCTCCGGTCACAACAGGGCCCGGTCCTTGCATATTCTTGATACGGGTCCCTTTCTGGTAGGGGCCCGGTCTTGGCCAGGCCCGATCGAGGCAGGGGCCCGGTGCTGGCAAAGGTGTGATATGGGGCCTGGTCAGGACGAGGGCCCGGTCACAACAGGGCCCGGTCCTTGCAAATTCTTGATACGGGCCAGTTATTGGTAGGGGTCCGTTCCTCATGGGCGTCGCCACCACTGGAGGCACTAGGGACATTGTCCCCAGTAATTTTCATCCATCACTAATATAGTCCCATGTTAATATAGTCCACAAACCCAAGTACACGTGTACTTGGATTTGTCCCAGTAATTTGATTTGGGCTGTGGGCAGTGGGGCGACACCATTGCCGTGCCTGGTAGGGGCCCGATCAAGGCTGGGACCCGGTGCTGGCAGAGGCGTGATATGGAGCCCGGTCAGGTCGAGGGCCCCGTCACAACAGGGCCCGGTCCTTGCAAATTATTGATACGGGCCCGTTCTTGGTCAGGCCCGATCGAGGCAGGGGCCCGGTGCTGGCAAGGGCGTGATATGGGGCGTTGTCAGGACGAGAGCCCGGTCACAACCGGGTCCGGTCCTAAAACTAGTGGCTAGAGCAACCATGAACTAAATCTATCTCTTTAGAACTGAGAAATATGCGTTTTTGTTTTTCCCCCAAAGGGTTACATTGAAAAGATCACGATTTAACTTGACCTTAGGTCACCGATATAGAAAATCGAGACTATATACGAATTGTATGTCTCTAATAACCTCATGACGTGCCATGAGTTTCATGTCGCTCGATTAACCACTGTGCCGTTGGTACTACCTAGAAGTAGTTTTGGTGGTCATGTCATTTGACTTGACCTGACCTGGCCGGGACCCATTTTTTTGCCAACGTGGCCTATCTATTTCATTTCAAATTGCTGAAAGTTGCAAGTCGATATCTCTATATGCGTTTTCTGATAATGGCGGAAAAACCAAGGGGGGGGGGGGGGGCGAAAAAAACGCCCCCCCCCCAGCGCCTACAAGGTTAATTCCTATTCCGTTCGCGAGAACGTAGCCTAACGTAGTTTATACGGGACTTTGACGTCAAAGGCTGGGGGACTTTTAAAACCTGTAGAGGACATGAATCTGGGAGGTTAGAAACGGAAAAAACGCCATAATTTGGCCCAATTTATAAAATTGCCTCAATTTCCGAAGAGATAATTCCGTCATGCCTTGAGAATATAAAAGTCCCGTGTAAACGCGGTTTCTACCTACACTAAAATTTGCGCATAAGCATCTCAAACATGGGCGTAGCCAAATAATATTGTAACTTCACTGATGAAATAAAAATGCTTCGCTATTTGAGGCACAATCTTACGTGTCATCATCAATACTAGAGATGTACCTGGGGACCGATGATTTTGAGTATCCCAAGCCCTACCAAAGACTATAAGCGAGTAGCAGATCTCCCCGAGAAAAAAAAACACTTCTAGTTACCAGTAAGGACGCCGAAGTTGGCGATGAACGAGCGAGCGCGAAGAAAATGTATGGAGAATTTCAACTCCATCGGGGCAAGTAGTTTCTGAGATACAAAAAGGGTGCGCACGTGCGCACGTTGCAGAGGCACCCCATCCCTGACTTGTGGGAAAGCGGCGGCTGAGGGGTCCCTAACCACACACCAAATTTGAACACAATCGCTCAAGCCGTTCCTAATATATAGAATAGGGATGTGCACGTGCACACGTGCAGAGGCACCCCGCCAATCACTTATGGGAAAGTTGGCGGCTGAGGGGTCCCTAACCACACACCAAATTTGCACACCATCAGCACAGCCGTTGCAGAGTTTTTGCGAGAAAACACTTTTCAAACACCCATCACGCGGCACGCGCCACACGCCAGTGGTAGTCACCCACAATGAGTCGGCACTGCCTCTCAAACAGGGTAGGCTGGATAGGGCTGCCCAGCAAAGCAGTCAGCTTGTCAATCGGACGTGTGGTTTGCAGATGATATGATCTTCTCAAGAAGCGTCGCCACGGGTCGGGTCGGGGCCGCTCATATTCAGATTTTTTTCCTCCTTACTACCACAGAAAGACGAGCGCTTTAGCGCTCGTTCGTAATTACGACGTTTGGCATTTTTGACGTGATCTGTTCCCCGTGCTTCTCTCATTTTGACCAAACTCCAGAAAGCCTGTGCGGCAGCTTCCCAGACAGCTATGCAGCAACTGGTTGACACCAGACCCTGGATCCGTTGGTTATGCCTTCCCAAGTCATGCGCGAGACCGTCTCCACATTTGTTGCGATGCTGTATGTGTAAAAATCAGCCATGTATCGTGCAACTGATCACACATACCTGCTACGGAAAATACCTTATCGGTTCACCACTACTGCGTGTAGTCATTGACCTCATTTCGTCAACTCTCGACAGTTGTACCGCACCTTCAGTAGCACACGCACCTAAAATTCGCACATCAGTAGCAAACGCAGTCACCTTACACGACATTGGCATGACAATTATGTCTCAGATCCCATGCTGTAGGGGGCCACTCAAAAACAAGTGACCGAAATCCGCGAAGTTTTCTATAAAAAACAAACGGATGGTGGCCCCGCACACAAGGGGGCCCGCTTTAAGGGCTCGGACCCCCCCCACCCCCCCCCCCCCCCCCAAAAAAAAAAAAAAAAAAAAAAATGGAATCCTGCGCGCGCGCACTGGTCACGTTAGCCCTATATTGCTATTCAAACTATACTATCTAGTCATGACCATAATATTCGCCAATTTGAACGAAACTCGCTCTGTATCGGGTAATCTAACTTGACTTATCCAACTGAGAGCACGCCAATGCAACAGCTTGTACCGGTGCCACGGGGCGGGGCAAGACACGGCGGCGGCACCGGGCAGGAGCAGGGCAGGGTATACCGCGGAACACAGGTTGGGCAGGAGCAAGACAATATGGTGGGGCAGGTAAGACAGGACGCAATAATATTTTAATGACAAAAATAATTTAAATTCATTTCCACTCGTGCACTGCCGGGGGTTCACGCCAACCACAAAACCTGGCTGGGGGGGGTGGGGGGGGGGGGGGGGGGTGGGGGTGGGGGGGCGGATGCGCACCCCCTCCCTCGATCTCGAAAACCACACGGCGTAGCGATTAACGGTAAACGGCGTTCCGTAACTTGAGACAAACTCTATCGAAAGTATACCTGCCATTTTTTAGGGTCAAATCAATATTGAGGTCACCAGAGATCATCAAAGGTCACATGTCGGCTATATATGGGTGTTCCTTAACAAAAAGCCGTCTATATATCGATAAGGACAGGACTAGGGACATACCTGCATAGACAGGGACATGTGACAGATCTCATCAAAATTGGCCTAGAGGTCAATAGTTAGGTCAGCGGAAGCCGATGGATTTGAAACATTTTAAAAATTGCCGAATTGTTTTAAGGAATAACTTTTGACAGAGTAAAATAGAGTAAAATAGAGTAGCATGATAGAGTAAAACACATTTCACACATTGTGTTTGTCTCGTCGAGACTCACCGAATGCAATTTTGGGTGACCTAGTTAGGTCACATCCAAAAATTGACCTGACATGAGGTCAGGTCAAGGTCAGGTAAAGACCAACTCTTACATCATTTGATTTCGTCTCGACAAACAAAATACAATGGTGAAAATTGCATTGCTCTGCCTTGATTTGGTTAAAGAGTTATTGAAGAAAACCCCATACGTGACCTGGGGTCACCCGAGTTGACCTCGTAGAGGTCAAATAACATAAATATGACATAGGGTTTTGCATTTGGCACAGAAGTCTGGTGAAAACTGGGCCAAATTTAATAGCCATTTCCTATGGATTTATACGTGTTGTCATTTCCCCCAATGCAATGTGAGGGTCACGAAATCGACCTGACCTTAGGTCACCGATATACAAAAATAGAGATAATTATTGTAGGTGCTTATCACCTGATGACATCCTGTAACTTTCAAACCGTTTGGTCAATTACTTTGGCTGTGGCACGACCGCAAACGTTTTGTAGGTGGGGTCACTTGACTTGACTTTGTGACCTGACGTGAGTTGACCTGATGTCAAAAATTTCACACTTTGTAGGTAATTTATACCATAACAGTTGTGCCAAGTTTGGCGGAGCTGCGCGCTGTACCGTGTTTCCGCTATTCATGAAAACCGTAGGAGGGCGGAAATCAAACGGACAGTGCGCGGGTTAACCCCTCGCCCGTACAGCGTCCGATCACTGCGTGACCGTGCGGGGGGGGGAGGCGACCCCCTGGCGTTTCGCTGGAAGCTAGAGCTTCGATTAAAAAAACGAGCGTGTTGCTCGCGACGAGAGGAAGCCATTGCCACCCGATTATAAGGTCCTGGGTCATTAGGTGACCATCTGGGGTCTGACAATGACCCGGATGTCATCAAATCGTGAATGTGTAGAAATTTAATACTAATCGAGCTAAAATCGTGAACATGCTTAATATGCTTAATGGGTGCCAAATTTGAAATCAGCGTCACAAAAATGTCCTTGAAACTGCCAGAAGCCAAAAAAAATCATCTGAGGTCATCAGAGGTCAGTGACCTCGGTCGACTTCTGAAAAGGTCAATTCGAGGTCACGATCTCGGTGGGGTCCATAAATGCCACCTGTTAACACCTGTGCATATGCTCCTGAAAACAACAAACACTCGGAAACTGCACAAGTTACAAGCATCGATACTACGGGACGCCATTTGCTCATTAACATGACCTTGAGAAACAGGTCAATGGGCGCCATATAGCCTTGTAGCTGCGGTGCCCTTAAACCCAAATCATCATCGAGAAACAGGTCAAAGGTCACGGCGTCATGGGGATTAGAAGTTAACATTTTCAGAGTATGTGTCAAATTGTTCAAAAGTCAGGGTACTTGCCAAAATACATCGCAATCGGTCGGTAAACCTACGCGAGTTATATCCCGAAAAACCGAGGGGGGGGGGGGGGGGGGGGTGTGGCATCTACCCCCCCCCCCCCCCTGCACTGGCGAGAATTAATAAACTTTACGAAATTAAAACGAAATACTTCCACTTTATTCGGTATTGTATTTTACCTTGACCCACCGCAACATTCAAACTTTGCCTTGCATACTCGTTTCTTCTCCTAATTCCTGTTCAACGTACTAAGTTCAAAGATTATAGGTACTTACAGGCTCTATGATTTGCTAAAAATAATGTTCTAAAAATATTTGAAGAACTTTCAAAAATAGATATCAGCTAATCAATAACACAAAAATAGTACGAAATGTGTTGGGTTTTAATCTTGTTTGGCGCGAGGTCTATATGCATTTTATGCTTCCATGGGACTTTTCCCAGTAGAGGATCACTTGACTTGACCTGGAGGTGGGGTGGGGTCATGCGTACTTAATCAATGTTGCCACCCC
>JAXIVJ010003827.1:5000-10000 GCA_036785665.1 Chirona hameri
ATGATGATGATGATGATGATGATGATGTTGCTGATGATGATGTTGCTGATGATGATGTTGCTGATGATGATGTTGTTGATGATGTTGCTGATGATGTTGCTGATGATGTTGCTGATGATGTTGCTGATGATGTTGCTGATGATGTTGATGATGATGTTGATGATGATGTTGATGATGATGTTGATGATGATGTTGATGATGATGTTGCTGATGATGTTGCTGATGATGTTGCTGATGATGTTGCTGATGATGTTGCTGATGATGTTGCTGGTGATGTTGCTGATGATGTTGCTGATGATGTTGCTGATGATGACGTGAGACGGTGTGGTATGCCCGGAGGCGGTGTGGTATGCCCGGAGGCGGTGTTGTATGCCCGGAGGGGGTGTTGTATGCCCTGAGGCGGTCTGGTATGCCCGGAGGCGGTGTAGTATGCCCGGAGGCGGTGTTGTATGCCCGGAGGCGGTGTGGTATGCCCGGAGGCGGTGCAGTATGCCCGGAGGCGGTGTTGTATGCCCGGAGGCGGTGTGGTATGCCCGGAGGCGGTGTAGTATGCCCGGAGGCGGTGTTGTATGCCTGGAGGCGGTGTGGTATGCCCGGAGGCGGTGTAGTATGCCCAGAGGCGGTGTTGTATGCCCGGAGGCGGTGTGGTATGCCCGGAGGCGGTACAACACCGCCTCCGGGCATGATGATGATGATGATGATGATGATGATGATGATGATGATGATGATGATGATGATGATGATGATGATGATGATGATGATGATGATGATGATGATGATGATGATGATGATGATGATGATGATGATGATGATGATGATGATGATGATGATGATGATGATGATGATGATGATGATGATGATGATGATGATGATGATGATGATGATGATGATGATGATGATGATGATGATGATGATGATGATGATGATGATGATGATGATGATGATGATGATGATGATGATGATGATGATGATGATGATGATGTTGCTGATGATGATGTTGCTGATGATGATGTTGCTGATGATGATGTTGTTGATGATGTTGCTGATGATGTTGCTGATGATGTTGCTGATGATGTTGCTGATGATGTTGATGATGATGTTGATGATGATGTTGATGATGATGTTGATGATGATGTTGATGACGATGTTGATGATGATGTTGATGATGATGTTGATGATGATGTTGATGTTGATGATGATGTTAATGATGATGTTGATGATGATGTTGATGATGATGTTGCTGATGATGTTGCTGATGATGTTGCTGATGATGTTGCTGGTGATGTTGCTGATGATGTTGCTGATGATGTTGCTGATGATGTTGCTGATGATGACGTGAGACGGTGTGGTATGCCCGTTTGCGGTGTTGTATGCCCGGAGGCGGTGTTGTATGCCCGGAGGCGGTGTGGTATGCCCGGAGGCGGTGTTGTATGCCCGGAGGCGGTGTTGTATGCCCGGAGGCGGTGTAGTATGCCCGGAGGCGGTGTAGTATGCCCGGAGGCGGTGTTGTATGCCCGGAGGCGGTGTGGTATGCCCGGAGGCGGTGTAGTATGCCCGGAGGCGGTGTTGTATGCCCGGAGGCGGTGTGGTATGCCCGGAGGCGGTACAACACCGCCTCCGGGCATGATGATGATAATGATGATGATGATGATGATGATGATGATGATGATGATGATGATGATGATGATGATGATGATGATGATGATGATGATGATGATGATGATGATGATGATGATGATGATGATGATGATGATGATGATGATGATGATGATGATGATGATGATGATGATGATGATGATGATGATGATGATGATGATGATGTTGCTGATGATGATGTTGCTGATGATGATGTTGCTGATGATGATGTTGTTGATGATGTTGCTGATGATGTTGCTGATGATGTTGCTGATGATGTTGCTGATGATGTTGATGATGATGTTGATGATGATGTTGATGATGATGTTGATGATGATGTTGATGATGATGTTGCTGATGATGTTGCTGATGATGTTGCTGATGATGTTGCTGATGATGTTGCTGATGATGTTGCTGGTGATGTTGCTGATGATGTTGCTGATGATGTTGCTGATGATGACGTGAGACGGTGTGGTATGCCCGGAGGCGGTGTTGTATGCCCGGAGGCGGTGTTGTATGCCCGGAGGCGGTGTGGTATGCCCGGAGGCGGTGTTGTATGCCCGGAGGCGGTGTTGTATGCCCTGAGGCGGTCTGGTATGCCCGGAGGCGGTGTAGTATGCCCGGAGGCGGTGTTGTATGCCCGGAGGCGGTGTGGTATGCCCGGAGGCGGTGCAGTATGCCCGGAGGCGGTGTTGTATGCCCGGAGGCGGTGTTGTATGCCCGGAGGCGGTGTAGTATGCCCGGAGGCGGTGTTGTATGCCCGGAGGCGGTGTGGTATGCCCGGAAGCGGTGTAGTATGCCCGGAGGCGGTGTTGTATGCCCGGAGGCGGTGTGGTATGCCCGGAGGCGGTACAACACCGCCTCCAGGCATGATGATGATAATGATGATGATGATGATGATGATGATGATGATGATGATGATGATGATGATGATGATGATGATGATGATGATGATGATGATGATGATGATGATGATGATGATGATGATGATGATGATGATGATGATGATGATGATGATGATGATGATGATGATGATGATGATGATGATGATGATGATGTTGCTGATGATGATGTTGCTGATGATGATGTTGTTGATGATGTTGCTGATGATGTTGCTGATGATGTTGCTGATGATGTTGCTGATGATGTTGATGATGATGTTGATGATGATGTTGATGATGATGTTGATGATGATGTTGATGATGATGTTGATGATGATGTTGCTGATGATGTTGCTGATGATGTTGCTGATGATGTTGCTGATGATGTTGCTGATGATGTTGCTGATGATGTTGCTGGTGATGTTGCTGATGATGTTGCTGATGATGTTGCTGATGATGACGTGAGACGGTGTGGTATGCCCGGAGGCGGTGTTGTATGCCCGGAGGCGGTGTTGTATGCCCGGAGGCGGTGTGGTATGCCCGGAGGCGGTGTTGTATGCCCGGAGGCGGTGTTGTATGCCCGGAGGCGGTGTGGTATGCCCGGAGGCGGTGTTGTATGCCCGGAGGCGGTGTTGTATGCCCTGAGGCGGTCTGGTATGCCCGGAGGCGGTGTAGTATGCCCGGAGGCGGTGTTGTATGCCCGGAGGCGGTGTGGTATGCCCGGAGGCGGTGCAGTATGCCCGGAGGCGGTGTTGTATGCCCGGAGGCGGTGTGGTATGCCCGGAGGCGGTGTAGTATGCCCGGAGGCGGTGTTGTATGCCCGGAGGCGGTGTGGTATGCCCGAAGGCGGTGTAGTATGCCCGGAGGCGGTGTTGTATGCCCGGAGGCGGTGTGGTATGCCCGGAGGCGGTACAACACCGCCTCCGGGCATGATGATGATAATGATGATGATGATGATGATGATGATGATGATGATGATGATGATGATGATGATGATGATGATGATGACGATGATGATGATGATGATGATGATGATGATGATGATGATGATGATGATGATGATGATGATGATGATGATGATGATGATGATGATGATGTTGCTGATGATGATGTTGCTGATGATGATGTTGCTGATGATGATGTTTTTGATGATGTTGCTGATGATGTTGCTGATGATGTTGCTGATGATGTTCCTGATGATGTTGATGATGATGTTGATGATGATGTTGATGATGATGTTGATGATGATGTTGATGATGATGTTGCTGATGATGTTGCTGATGATGTTGCTGATGATGTTGCTGATGATGTTGCTGATGATGTTGCTGGTGATGTTGCTGATGATGTTGCTGATGATGTTGCTGATGATGACGTGAGACGGTGTGGTATGCCCGGAGGCGGTGTTGTATGCCCGGAGGCGGTGTTGTATGCCCGGAGGCGGTGTGGTATGCCCGGAGGCGGTGTTGTATGCCCGGAGGCGGTGTTGTATGCCCGGAGGCGGTGTGGTATGCCCGGAGGCGGTGTTGTATGCCCGGAGGCGGTGTTGTATGCCCTGAGGCGGTCTGGTATGCCCGGAGGCGGTGTAGTATGCCCGGAGGCGGTGTTGTATGCCCGGAGGCGGTGTGGTATGCCCGGAGGCGGTGCAGTATGCCCGGAGGCGGTGTTGTATGCCCGGAGGCGGTGTGGTATGCCCGGAGGCGGTGTAGTATGCCCGGAGGCGGTGTTGTATGCCCGGAGGCGGTGTGGTATGCCCGGAGGCGGTGTAGTATGCCCGGAGGCGGTGTTGTATGCCCGGAGGCGGTGTGGTATGCCCGGAGGCGGTACAACACCGCCTCCGGGCATGATGATGATAATGATGATGATGATGATGATGATGATGATGATGATGATGATGATGATGATGATGATGATGATGATGATGATGATGATGATGATGATGATGATGATGATGATGATGATGATGATGATGATGATGATGATGATGATGATGATGATGATGATGATGATGATGATGATGATGATGATGATGATGATGATGATGATGATGATGATGATGATGATGATGATGATGATGATGATGATGATGATGATGATGATGATGATGATGATGATGATGATGATGATGATGATGATGATGATGATGATGATGATGATGATGATGATGATGATGATGATGATGATGATGATGATGATGATGATGATGATGATGATGTTGCTGATGATGATGTTGCTGATGATGATGTTGCTGATGATGATGTTGTTGATGATGTTGCTGATGATGTTGCTGATGATGTTGCTGATGATGTTGCTGATGATGTTGATGATGATGTTGATGATGATGTTGATGATGATGTTGATGATGATGTTGATGATGATGTTGCTGATGATGTTGCTGATGATGTTGCTGATGATGTTGCTGATGATGTTGCTGATGATGTTGCTGGTGATGTTGCTGATGATGTTGCTGATGATGTTGCTGATGAT
>JAXIVJ010003827.1:22500-27500 GCA_036785665.1 Chirona hameri
TGCTGATGATGATGTTGTTGATGATGTTGCTGATGATGTTGCTGATGATGTTGCTGATGATGTTGCTGATGATGTTGCTGATGATGTTGATGATGATGTTGATGATGATGTTGATGATGATGTTGATGATGATGTTGATGATGATGTTGCTGATGATGTTGCTGATGATGTTGCTGATGATGTTGCTGATGATGTTGCTGATGATGTTGCTGGTGATGTTGCTGATGATGTTGCTGATGATGTTGCTGATGATGACGTGAGACGGTGTGGTATGCCCGGAGGCGGTGTGGTATGCCCGGAGGCGGTGTTGTATGCCCGGAGGCGGTGTTGTATGCCCTGAGGCGGTCTGGTATGCCCGGAGGCGGTGTAGTATGCCCGGAGGCGGTGTTGTATGCCCGGAGGCGGTGTGGTATGCCCGGAGGCGGTGCAGTATGCCCGGAGGCGGTGTTGTATGCCCGGAGGCGGTGTGGTATGCCCGGAGGCGGTGTAGTATGCCCGGAGGCGGTGTTGTATGCCTGGAGGCGGTGTGGTATGCCCGGAGGCGGTGTAGTATGCCCGGAGGCGGTGTTGTATGCCCGGAGGCGGTGTGGTATGCCCGGAGGCGGTACAACACCGCCTCCGGGCATGATGATGATGATGATGATGATGATGATGATGATGATGATGATGATGATGATGATGATGATGATGATGATGATGATGATGATGATGATGATGATGATGATGATGATGATGATGATGATGATGATGATGATGATGATGATGATGATGATGATGATGATGATGATGATGTTGCTGATGATGATGTTGCTGATGATGATGTTGCTGATGATGATGTTGTTGATGATGTTGCTGATGATGTTGCTGATGATGTTGCTGATGATGTTGCTGATGATGTTGATGATGATGTTGATGATGATGTTGATGATGATGTTGATGATGATGTTGATGACGATGTTGATGATGATGTTGATGATGATGTTGATGATGATGTTGATGTTGATGATGATGTTAATGATGATGTTGATGATGATGTTGATGATGATGTTGCTGATGATGTTGCTGATGATGTTGCTGATGATGTTGCTGGTGATGTTGCTGATGATGTTGCTGATGATGTTGCTGATGATGTTGCTGATGATGACGTGAGACGGTGTGGTATGCCCGTTTGCGGTGTTGTATGCCCGGAGGCGGTGTTGTATGCCCGGAGGCGGTGTGGTATGCCCGGAGGCGGTGTTGTATGCCCGGAGGCGGTGTTGTATGCCCGGAGGCGGTGTAGTATGCCCGGAGGCGGTGTAGTATGCCCGGAGGCGGTGTTGTATGCCCGGAGGCGGTGTGGTATGCCCGGAGGCGGTGTAGTATGCCCGGAGGCGGTGTTGTATGCCCGGAGGCGGTGTGGTATGCCCGGAGGCGGTACAACACCGCCTCCGGGCATGATGATGATAATGATGATGATGATGATGATGATGATGATGATGATGATGATGATGATGATGATGATGATGATGATGATGATGATGATGATGATGATGATGATGATGATGATGATGATGATGATGATGATGATGATGATGATGATGATGATGATGATGATGATGATGATGATGATGATGATGATGATGATGATGATGATGATGATGCTGATGATGATGTTGCTGATGATGATGTTGCTGATGATGATGTTGTTGATGATGTTGCTGATGATGTTGCTGATGATGTTGCTGATGATGTTGCTGATGATGTTGATGATGATGTTGATGATGATGTTGATGATGATGTTGATGATGATGTTGCTGATGATGTTGCTGATGATGTTGCTGATGATGTTGCTGATGATATTGCTGATGATGTTGCTGATGATGTTGCTGGTGATGTTGCTGATGATGTTGCTGATGATGTTGCTGATGATGACGTGAGACGGTGTGGTATGCCCGGAGGCGGTGTTGTATGCCCGGAGGCGGTGTTGTATGCCCGGAGGCGGTGTGGTATGCCCGGAGGCGGTGTTGTATGCCCGGAGGCGGTGTTGTATGCCCTGAGGCGGTCTGGTATGCCCGAAGGCGGTGTAGTATGCCCGGAGGCGGTGTTGTATGCCCGGAGGCGGTGTGGTATGCCCGGAGGCGGTACAACACCGCCTCCAGGCATGATGATGATAATGATGATGATGATGATGATGATGATGATGATGATGATGATGATGATGATGATGATGATGATGATGATGATGATGATGATGATGATGATGATGATGATGATGATGATGATGATGATGATGATGATGATGATGATGATGATGATGATGATGATGATGATGATGATGATGATGATGATGATGATGATGATGATGTTGCTGATGATGATGTTGCTGATGATGATGTTGCTGATGATGATGTTGTTGATGATGTTGCTGATGATGTTGCTGATGATGTTGCTGATGATGTTGCTGATGATGTTGATGATGATGTTGATGATGATGTTGATGATGATGTTGATGATGATGTTGATGATGATGTTGCTGATGATGTTGCTGATGATGTTGCTGATGATGTTGCTGATGATGTTGCTGATGATGTTGCTGGTGATGTTGCTGATGATGTTGCTGATGATGTTGCTGATGATGACGTGAGACGGTGTGGTATGCCCGGAGGCGGTGTTGTATGCCCGGAGGCGGTGTTGTATGCCCGGAGGCGGTGTGGTATGCCCGGAGGCGGTGTTGTATGCCCGGAGGCGGTGTTGTATGCCCGGAGGCGGTGTGGTATGCCCGGAGGCGGTGTTGTATGCCCGGAGGCGGTGTTGTATGCCCTGAGGCGGTCTGGTATGCCCGGAGGCGGTGTAGTATGCCCGGAGGCGGTGTTGTATGCCCGGAGGCGGTGTGGTATGCCCGGAGGCGGTGCAGTATGCCCGGAGGCGGTGTTGTATGCCCGGAGGCGGTGTGGTATGCCCGGAGGCGGTGTAGTATGCCCGGAGGCGGTGTTGTATGCCCGGAGGCGGTGTGGTATGCCCGAAGGCGGTGTAGTATGCCCGGAGGCGGTGTTGTATGCCCGGAGGCGGTGTGGTATGCCCGGAGGCGGTACAACACCGCCTCCGGGCATGATGATGATAATGATGATGATGATGATGATGATGATGATGATGATGATGATGATGATGATGATGATGATGATGATGATGATGACGATGATGATGATGATGATGATGATGATGATGATGATGATGATGATGATGATGATGATGATGATGATGATGATGATGATGATGATGTTGCTGATGATGATGTTGCTGATGATGATGTTGCTGATGATGATGTTTTTGATGATGTTGCTGATGATGTTGCTGATGATGTTGCTGATGATGTTCCTGATGATGTTGATGATGATGTTGATGATGATGTTGATGATGATGTTGATGATGATGTTGATGATGATGTTGCTGATGATGTTGCTGATGATGTTGCTGATGATGTTGCTGATGATGTTGCTGATGATGTTGCTGGTGATGTTGCTGATGATGTTGCTGATGATGTTGCTGATGATGACGTGAGACGGTGTGGTATGCCCGGAGGCGGTGTTGTATGCCCGGAGGCGGTGTTGTATGCCCGGAGGCGGTGTGGTATGCCCGGAGGCGGTGTTGTATGCCCGGAGGCGGTGTTGTATGCCCGGAGGCGGTGTGGTATGCCCGGAGGCGGTGTTGTATGCCCGGAGGCGGTGTTGTATGCCCTGAGGCGGTCTGGTATGCCCGGAGGCGGTGTAGTATGCCCGGAGGCGGTGTTGTATGCCCGGAGGCGGTGTGGTATGCCCGGAGGCGGTGCAGTATGCCCGGAGGCGGTGTTGTATGCCCGGAGGCGGTGTGGTATGCCCGGAGGCGGTGTAGTATGCCCGGAGGCGGTGTTGTATGCCCGGAGGCGGTGTGGTATGCCCGGAGGCGGTGTAGTATGCCCGGAGGCGGTGTTGTATGCCCGGAGGCGGTGTGGTATGCCCGGAGGCGGTACAACACCGCCTCCGGGCATGATGATGATAATGATGATGATGATGATGATGATGATGATGATGATGATGATGATGATGATGATGATGATGATGATGATGATGATGATGATGATGATGATGATGATGATGATGATGATGATGATGATGATGATGATGATGATGATGATGATGATGATGATGATGATGATGATGATGATGATGATGATGTTGCTGATGATGATGTTGCTGATGATGATGTTGCTGATGATGATGTTGTTGATGATGTTGCTGATGATGTTGCTGATGATGTTGCTGATGATGTTGCTGATGATGTTGATGATGATGTTGATGATGATGTTGATGATGATGTTGATGATGATGTTGATGATGATGTTGATGATGATGTTGCTGATGATGTTGCTGATGATGTTGCTGATGATGTTGCTGATGATGTTGCTGGTGATGTTGCTGATGATGTTGCTGATGATGTTGCTGATGATGACGTGAGACGGTGTGGTATGCCCGGAGGCGGTGTTGTATGCCCGGAGGCGGTGTTGTATGCCCGGAGGCGGTGTGGTATGCCCGGAGGCGGTGTTGTATGCCCGGAGGCGGTGTTGTATGCCCGGAGGCGGTGTGGTATGCCCGGAGGCGGTGTTGTATGCCCGGAGGCGGTGTTGTATGCCCTGAGGCGGTCTGGTATGCCCGGAGGCGGTGTAGTATGCCCGGAGGCGGTGTTGTATGCCCGGAGGCGGTGTGGTATGCCCGGAGGCGGTGCAGTATGCCCGGAGGCGGTGTTGTATGCCCGGAGGCGGTGTGGTATGCCCGGAGGCGGTGTAGTATGCCCGGAGGCGGTGTTGTATGCCCGGAGGCGGTGTGGTATGCCCGGAGGCGGTGTAGTATGCCCGGAGGCGGTGTTGTATGCCCGGAGGCGGTGTGGTATGCCCGGAGGCGGTACAACACCGCCTCCGGGCATGATGATGATAATGATGATGATGATGATGATGATGATGATGATGATGATGATGATGATGATGATGA
>JAXIVJ010003827.1:30000-32500 GCA_036785665.1 Chirona hameri
GATGTTGCTGATGATGTTGCTGATGATGTTGCTGATGATGTTGCTGATGATGTTGATGATGATGTTGATGATGATGTTGATGATGATGTTGATGATGATGTTGATGATGATGTTGCTGATGATGTTGCTGATGATGTTGCTGATGATGTTGCTGATGATGTTGCTGATGATGTTGCTGGTGATGTTGCTGATGATGTTGCTGATGATGTTGCTGATGATGACGTGAGACGGTGTGGTATGCCCGGAGGCGGTGTTGTATGCCTGGAGGCGGTGTTGTATGCCCGGAGGCGGTGTGGTATGCCCGGAGGCGGTGTTGTATGCCCGGAGGCGGTGTTGTATGCCCTGAGGCGGTCTTGTATGCCCGGAGGCGGTGTAGTATGCCCGGAGGCGGTGTTGTATGCCCGGAGGCGGTGTGGTATGCCCGGAGGCGGTGCAGTATGCCCGGAGGCGGTGTTGTATGCCCGGAGGCGGTGTTGTATGCCCGGAGGCGGTGTAGTATGCCCGGAGGCGGTGTTGTATGCCCGGAGGCGGTGTGGTATGCCCGGAAGCGGTGTAGTATGCCCGGAGGCGGTGTTGTATGCCCGGAGGCGGTGTGGTATGCCCGGAGGCGGTACAACACCGCCTCCAGGCATGATGATGATAATGATGATGATGATGATGATGATGATGATGATGATGATGATGATGATGATGATGATGATGATGATGATGATGATGATGATGATGATGATGATGATGATGATGATGATGATGATGATGATGATGATGATGATGATGATGATGATGATGATGATGATGATGATGATGTTGCTGATGATGATGTTGCTGATGATGATGTTGCTGATGATGATGTTGTTGATGATGTTGCTGATGATGTTGCTGATGATGTTGCTGATGATGTTGCTGATGATGTTGCTGATGATGACGTGAGACGGTGTGGTATGCCCGTTTGCGGTGTTGTATGCCCGGAGGTGGTGTTGTATGCCCGGAGGCGGTGTGGTATGCCCGGAGGCGGTGTTGTATGCCCGGAGGCGGTGTTGTATGCCCGGAGGCGGTGTAGTATGCCCGGAGGCGGTGTAGTATGCCCGGAGGCGGTGTTATATGCCCGGAGGCGGTGTGGTATGCCCGGAGGCGGTGTAGTATGCCCGGAGGCGGTGTTGTATGCCCGGAGGCGGTGTGGTATGCCCGGAGGCGGTACAACACCGCCTCCGGGCATGATGATGATAATGATGATGATGATGATGATGATGATGATGATGATGATGATGATGATGATGATGATGATGATGATGATGATGATGATGATGGTGATGATGATGATGATGATGATGATGATGATGATGATGATGATGATGATGATGATGATGATGATGATGATGATGATGATGATGATGATGATGATGATGATGATGATGATGTTGCTGATGATGATGTTGCTGATGATGATGTTGCTGATGATGATGTTGTTGATGATGTTGCTGATGATGTTGCTGATGATGTTGCTGATGATGTTGCTGATGATGTTGATGATGATGTTGATGATGATGTTGATGATGATGTTGATGATGATGTTGATGATGATGTTGCTGATGATGTTGCTGATGATGTTGCTGGTGATGTTCCTGATGATGTTGATGATGATGTTGATGATGATGTTGATGATGATGTTGATGATGATGTTGATGATGATGTTGCTGATGATGTTGCTGATGATGTTGCTGATGATGTTGCTGATGATGTTGCTGATGATGTTGCTGGTGATGTTGCTGATGATGTTGCTGATGATGTTGCTGATGATGACGTGAGACGGTGTGGTATGCCCGGAGGCGGTACAACACCGCCTCCGGGCATGATGATGATAATGATGATGATGATGATGATGATGATGATGATGATGATGATGATGATGATGATGATGATGATGATGATGATGATGATGATGATGGTGATGATGATGATGATGATGATGATGATGATGATGATGATGATGATGATGATGATGATGATGATGATGATGATGATGATGATGATGATGATGATGATGATGATGATGTTGCTGATGATGATGTTGCTGATGATGATGTTGCTGATGATGATGTTGTTGATGATATTGCTGATGATGTTGCTGATGATGTTGCTGATGATGTTGCTGATGATGTTGCTGATGATGACGTGAGACGGTGTGGTATGCCCGTTTGCGGTGTTGTATGCCCGGAGGCGGTGTTGTATGCCCGGAGGCGGTGTGGTATGCCCGGAGGCGGTGTTGTATGCCCGGAGGCGGTGTTGTATGCCCGGAGGCGGTGTAGTATGCCCGGAGGCGGTGTAGTATGCCCGGAGGCGGTGTTATATGCCCGGAGGCGGTGTGGTATGCCCGGAGGCGGTGTAGTATGCCCGGAGGCGGTGTTGTATGCCCGGAGGCGGTGTGGTATGCCCGGAGGCGGTACAACACCGCCTCCGGGCATGATGATGATAATGATGATGATGATGATGATGATGATGA
>JAXIVJ010003827.1:37500-40000 GCA_036785665.1 Chirona hameri
GATGATGATGATGATGATGATGATGATGATTGATGATGATGATGATGATGATGATGATGATGATGATGATGATGATGATGATGAATGATGATGATGATGAGATGATGATGATGATGATGATGATGATGATGTGATGATGATGATGATGATGATGATGATGATGATGATGATGATGATGATTGATGATGATGATGATGATGATTGATGATGATGATGATGAGGATGATGATGATGATGATGATGAGATTGATGATGATGAAGATGATGATGATGATGATGATGATGATGATGATGATGATGATGATGATGATGATGAGATGATGATGATGATGATGTTGCTGATGATGATGTTGCTGATGATGATGTTGCTGATGATGATGTTGTTAGATGATGTTGCTGATGATGTTGCTGATGATGTTGCTGATGATGTTGCTGATGATGTTGATGATGATGTTGATGATGATGTTGATGATGATGTTGATGATGATGTTGATGATGATGTTGCTGATGATGTTGCTGATGATGTTGTCGATGATGTTGCTGATGATGTTGCTGATGATGTTGCTGGTGATGTTGCTGATGATGTTGCTGATGATGTTGCTGATGATGACGTGAGACGGTGTGGTATGCCCGGAGGCGGTGTTGTATGCCTGGAGGCGGTGTTTGTATGCCGCGAGGCGGTGTGTGTATGCCCGGAGGCGGTGTTGTATGCCCGGAGGCGGTGTTGTATGCCCTGAGGCGGTCTGGTATGCCCGGAGGCGGTGTAGTATGCCCGGAGCGGGGTGTTGTATGCCGGAGGCGGTGTGGTATGCCCGGAGGCGGGCAGTATGCCCGAGGCGGGAGTGGTGTTATGCCCGGAGGCGGTGTTGTATGCCCGGAGCGGTTGTAGTATGCCGGAGGCGGTGTTGTATGCCCGGAGGCGGTTGTGGTATGCCCGGAAGCGTGTAGTATGCCGAGGCGGTTGTATGCCCGGAGGCTGTGTGTATGCCGGAGGGCGGTACAACACCGCCTCCCATGCATGATGATGATAAGATGATGATGATGATGATGATGATGATGATGATGATGATGATGATGATGATGATGATGATGATGATGATGATGATGATGATGTGATGATGATGATGATGTGATGATGATGAAGATGATGCAGTGATGATGATGATGATGATGAAGTTGCTGATGATGATGTTGCTGATGAATGAGTTGCTGATGATGATGTTGTTGATGATGTTGCTGATGATGTTGCTGATGATGGTTGCTGATGATGTTGCTGATGATGTTGATGATGATGTTGATGATGATGATGATGGATGATGTTGATGATGATGTTGATGATGATGTTGCTGATGATGTTGCTGATGATGTTGCTGATGATGTTGCTGATGATGATGCTGATGATGTTGCTGGTGATGTTGCTGATGATGTTGCTGATGATGTTGCTGATGATGACGTGAGACGGTGTGGTATGCCCGGAGGCGGTGTTGTATGCCGGAGGCGGTGTTGTAGCCCGGAGGCGGTGTGGTATGCCGGGAGGCGGTGTTGTATGCCCGGAGGGCGGTGTTGTATGCCCGGAGGCGGTATTGTGGTATGCCCTGAGGCGGTGTTGTATGCACCGGAGGGCGGTGTTGTATGCCTGAGGCGGTCTGGTATGCCCGGAGGCGGTGTAGTATGCCCGGAGGCGGTGTTGTATGCCCGGAGGCGGTGTGGTATGCCGGAGGCGGTAGTGCCCGAGGCGTGTTGTATGCCCCGGAGGCGGTGTGGTATCCCGAGGCAGGTGTAGTATGCCCGGAGGCGGTGTTGTATGCCCGGAGGCGGTGTACGGTATGCCCGGAGGGGGCGGGTGTTGTATGCCCGGAGGGGCGGTGTAGTATGCCCGGAGGCTCGTGTGGTATGCCCGGAGGCGGTACAACACCGCCTCCGGGCTATGATGATGATATGATGATGATGATGATGATGATGATGAGTGATGATGATGATGATGATGATGATGATGAATGATGATGATGATGATGATGATGATGATGATGATGATGATGATGATGATGATGATTGATGATGATGATGATGATGGATGATGATGATGATGAATGATGATGATGATGAGATGATGATGTTGCTGATGATGTGTGATGATGATGTGTGCTGATGATAGATGTTGCTGATGATGTTGTTGATGATGATGATGCTGATGTTGCTGTTGATGATGTTGCATGCTGTTCTGATCGTGTGCGTAGATGTTGTTGCTGATGATGTTGCTGATGATGTTGCTGATGATGACGTGAGACGGTGTGGTATGCCCGGAGGCGGTGTTGTATGCCCGGAGGCGGTGTTGTATGCCCGGAGGCGGTGTGGTATGCCCGGAGGCGGTGTTGTATGCCCGGAGGCGGTGTTGTATGCCCTGAGGCGGTCTGGTATGCCCGGAGGCGGTGTAGTATGCCCGGAGGCGGTGTTGTATGCCCGGAGGCGGTGTGGTATGCCCGGAGGCGGTGCAGTATGC
>JAXIVJ010003827.1:42500-45000 GCA_036785665.1 Chirona hameri
ATGTTGATGATGATGTTGATGATGATGTTGCTGATGATGTTGCTGATGATGTTGCTGATGATGTTGCTGATGATGTTGCTGATGATGTTGCTGGTGATGTTGCTGATGATGTTGCTGATGATGTTGCTGATGATGACGTGAGACGGTGTGGTATGCCCGGAGGCGGTGTTGTATGCCTGGAGGCGGTGTTGTATGCCCGGAGGCGGTGTGGTATGCCCGGAGGCGGTGTTGTATGCCCGGAGGCGGTGTTGTATGCCCTGAGGCGGTCTGGTATGCCCGGAGGCGGTGTAGTATGCCCGGAGGCGGTGTTGTATGCCCGGAGGCGGTGTGGTATGCCCGGAGGCGGTGCAGTATGCCCGGAGGCGGTGTTGTATGCCCGGAGGCGGTGTTGTATGCCCGGAGGCGGTGTAGTATGCCCGGAGGCGGTGTTGTATGCCCGGAGGCGGTGTGGTATGCCCGGAAGCGGTGTAGTATGCCCGGAGGCGGTGTTGTATGCCCGGAGGCGGTGTGGTATGCCCGGAGGCGGTACAACACCGCCTCCAGGCATGATGATGATGATGATGATGATGATGATGATGATGATGATGATGATGATGATGATGATGATGATGATGATGATGATGATGATGATGATGATGATGATGATGATGATGATGATGATGATGATGATGATGATGATGATGATGATGATGATGATGATGATGATGATGATGATGATGATGATGATGATGATGATGATGATGTTGCTGATGATGATGTTGCTGATGATGATGTTGCTGATGATGATGTTGTTGATGATGTTGCTGATGATGTTGCTGATGATGTTGCTGATGATGTTGCTGATGATGTTGATGATGATGTTGATGATGATGTTGATGATGATGTTGATGATGATGTTGATGATGATGTTGCTGATGATGTTGCTGATGATGTTGCTGATGATGTTGCTGATGATGTTGCTGATGATGTTGCTGGTGATGTTGCTGATGATGTTGCTGATGATGTTGCTGATGATGACGTGAGACGGTGTGGTATGCCCGGAGGCGGTGTTGTATGCCCGGAGGCGGTGTTGTATGCCCGGAGGCGGTGTGGTATGCCCGGAGGCGGTGTTGTATGCCCGGAGGCGGTGTTGTATGCCCGGAGGCGGTGTGGTATGCCCGGAGGCGGTGTTGTATGCCCGGAGGCGGTGTTGTATGCCCTGAGGCGGTCTGGTATGCCCGGAGGCGGTGTAGTATGCCCGGAGGCGGTGTTGTATGCCCGGAGGCGGTGTGGTATGCCCGGAGGCGGTGCAGTATGCCCGGAGGCGGTGTTGTATGCCCGGAGGCGGTGTGGTATGCCCGGAGGCGGTGTAGTATGCCCGGAGGCGGTGTTGTATGCCCGGAGGCGGTGTGGTATGCCCGGAGGCGGTGTAGTATGCCCGGAGGCGATGTTGTATGCCCGGAGGCGGTGTGGTATGCCCGGAGGCGGTACAACACCGCCTCCGGGCATGATGATGATAATGATGATGATGATGATGATGATGATGATGATGATGATGATGATGATGATGATGATGATGATGATGATGATGATGATGATGATGATGATGATGATGATGATGATGATGATGATGATGATGATGATGATGATGATGATGATGATGATGATGATGATGATGATGATGATGATGATGATGATGATGTTGCTGATGATGATGTTGCTGATGATGATGTTGTTGATGATGTTGCTGATGATGTTGCTGATGATGTTGCTGATGATGTTGCTGATGATGTTGATGATGATGTTGATGATGATGTTGATGATGATGTTGATGATGATGTTGATGATGATGTTGATGATGATGTTGATGATGATGTTGATGATGATGTTGATGATGATGTTGATGTTGATGATGATGTTAATGATGATGTTGATGATGATGTTGATGATGATGTTGCTGATGATGTTGCTGATGATGTTGCTGATGATGTTGCTGGTGATGTTGCTGATGATGTTGCTGATGATGTTGCTGATGATGTTGCTGATGATGACGTGAGACGGTGTGGTATGCCCGTTTGCGGTGTTGTATGCCCGGAGGCGGTGTTGCATGCCCGGAGGCGGTGTGGTATGCCCGGAGGCGGTGTTGTATGCCCGGAGGCGGTGTTGTATGCCCGGAGGCGGTGTAGTATGCCCGGAGGCGGTGTAGTATGCCCGGAGGCGGTGTTGTATGCCCGGAGGCGGTGTGGTATGCACGGAGGCGGTGTAGTATGCCCGGAGGCGGTGTTGTATGCCCGGAGGCGGTGTGGTATGCCCGGAGGCGGTACAACACCGCCTCCGGGCATGATGATGATAATGATGATGATGATGATGATGATGATGATGATGATGATGATGATGATGATGATGATGATGATGATGATGATGATGATGATGATGATGATGATGATGATGATGATGATGATGATGATGATGATGATGATGATGATGATGATGATGATGATGATGATGATGATGATGATGA
>JAXIVJ010003827.1:50000-55000 GCA_036785665.1 Chirona hameri
GTTGATGATGATGTTGATGATGATGTTGCTGATGATGTTGCTGATGATGTTGCTGATGATGTTGCTGATGATGTTGCTGATGATGTTGCTGGTGATGTTGCTGATGATGTTGCTGATGATGTTGCTGATGATGACGTGAGACGGTGTGGTATGCCCGGAGGCGGTGTTGTATGCCTGGAGGCGGTGTTGTATGCCCGGAGGCGGTGTGGTATGCCCGGAGGCGGTGTTGTATGCCCGGAGGCGGTGTTGTATGCCCTGAGGCGGTCTGGTATGCCCGGAGGCGGTGTAGTATGCCCGGAGGCGGTGTTGTATGCCCGGAGGCGGTGTGGTATGCCCGGAGGCGGTGCAGTATGCCCGGAGGCGGTGTTGTATGCCCGGAGGCGGTGTTGTATGCCCGGAGGCGGTGTAGTATGCCCGGAGGCGGTGTTGTATGCCCGGAGGCGGTGTGGTATGCCCGGAAGCGGTGTAGTATGCCCGGAGGCGGTGTTGTATGCCCGGAGGCGGTGTGGTATGCCCGGAGGCGGTACAACACCGCCTCCAGGCATGATGATGATAATGATGATGATGATGATGATGATGATGATGATGATGATGATGATGATGATGATGATGATGATGATGATGATGATGATGATGATGATGATGATGATGATGATGATGATGATGATGATGATGATGATGATGATGATGATGATGATGATGATGATGATGATGATGATGATGATGATGATGATGATGATGATGTTGCTGATGATGATGTTGCTGATGATGATGTTGCTGATGATGATGTTGTTGATGATGTTGCTGATGATGTTGCTGATGATGTTGCTGATGATGTTGCTGATGATGTTGATGATGATGTTGATGATGATGTTGATGATGATGTTGATGATGATGTTGATGATGATGTTGCTGATGATGTTGCTGATGATGTTGCTGATGATGTTGCTGATGATGTTGCTGATGATGTTGCTGGTGATGTTGCTGATGATGTTGCTGATGATGTTGCTGATGATGACGTGAGACGGTGTGGTATGCCCGGAGGCGGTGTTGTATGCCCGGAGGCGGTGTTGTATGCCCGGAGGCGGTGTGGTATGCCCGGAGGCGGTGTTGTATGCCCGGAGGCGGTGTTGTATGCCCGGAGGCGGTGTGGTATGCCCGGAGGCGGTGTTGTATGCCCGGAGGCGGTGTTGTATGCCCTGAGGCGGTCTGGTATGCCCGGAGGCGGTGTAGTATGCCCGGAGGCGGTGTTGTATGCCCGGAGGCGGTGTGGTATGCCCGGAGGCGGTGCAGTATGCCCGGAGGCGGTGTTGTATGCCCGGAGGCGGTGTGGTATGCCCGGAGGCGGTGTAGTATGCCCGGAGGCGGTGTTGTATGCCCGGAGGCGGTGTGGTATGCCCGGAGGCGGTGTAGTATGCCCGGAGGCGGTGTTGTATGCCCGGAGGCGGTGTGGTATGCCCGGAGGCGGTACAACACCGCCTCCGGGCATGATGATGATAATGATGATGATGATGATGATGATGATGATGATGATGATGATGATGATGATGATGATGATGATGATGATGATGATGATGATGATGATGATGATGATGATGATGATGATGATGATGATGATGATGATGATGATGATGATGATGATGATGATGATGATGATGATGATGATGATGATGATGATGATGTTGCTGATGATGATGTTGCTGATGATGATGTTGTTGATGATGTTGCTGATGATGTTGCTGATGATGTTGCTGATGATGTTGCTGATGATGTTGATGATGATGTTGATGATGATGTTGATGATGATGTTGATGATGATGTTGATGATGATGTTGATGATGATGTTGATGATGATGTTGATGATGATGTTGATGATGATGTTGATGTTGATGATGATGTTAATGATGATGTTGATGATGATGTTGATGATGATGTTGCTGATGATGTTGCTGATGATGTTGCTGATGATGTTGCTGGTGATGTTGCTGATGATGTTGCTGATGATGTTGCTGATGATGTTGCTGATGATGACGTGAGACGGTGTGGTATGCCCGTTTGCGGTGTTGTATGCCCGGAGGCGGTGTTGCATGCCCGGAGGCGGTGTGGTATGCCCGGAGGCGGTGTTGTATGCCCGGAGGCGGTGTTGTATGCCCGGAGGCGGTGTAGTATGCCCGGAGGCGGTGTAGTATGCCCGGAGGCGGTGTTGTATGCCCGGAGGCGGTGTGGTATGCACGGAGGCGGTGTAGTATGCCCGGAGGCGGTGTTGTATGCCCGGAGGCGGTGTGGTATGCCCGGAGGCGGTACAACACCGCCTCCGGGCATGATGATGATAATGATGATGATGATGATGATGATGATGATGATGATGATGATGATGATGATGATGATGATGATGATGATGATGATGATGATGATGATGATGATGATGATGATGATGATGATGATGATGATGATGATGATGATGATGATGATGATGATGATGATGATGATGATGATGATGATGATGTTGCTGATGATGATGTTGCTGATGATGATGTTGCTGATGATGATGTTGTTGATGATGTTGCTGATGATGTTGCTGATGATGTTGCTGATGATGTTGCTGATGATGTTGATGATGATGTTGATGATGATGTTGATGATGATGTTGATGACGATGTTGATGATGATGTTGCTGATGATGTTGCTGATGATGTTGCTGATGATGTTGCTGATGATGTTGCTGATGATGTTGCTGGTGATGTTGCTGATGATGTTGCTGATGATGTTGCTGATGATGACGTGAGACGGTGTGGTATGCCCGGAGGCGGTGTTGTATGCCCGGAGGCGGTGTTGTATGCCCGGAGGCGGTGTGGTATGCCCGGAGGCGGTGTTGTATGCCCGGAGGCGGTGTTGTATGCCCGGAGGCGGTGTGGTATGCCCGGAGGCGGTGTTGTATGCCCGGAGGCGGTGTTGTATGCCCTGAGGCGGTCTGGTATGCCCGGAGGCGGTGTAGTATGCCCGGAGGCGGTGTTGTATGCCCGGAGGCGGTGTGGTATGCCCGGAGGCGGTGCAGTATGCCCGGAGGCGGTGTTGTATGCCCGGAGGCGGTGTGGTATGCCCGGAGGCGGTGTAGTATGCCCGGAGGCGGTGTTGTATGCCCGGAGGCGGTGTGGTATGCCCGGAGGCGGTGTAGTATGCCCGGAGGCGGTGTTGTATGCCCGGAGGCGGTGTGGTATGCCCGGAGGCGGTACAACACCGCCTCCGGGCATGATGATGATAATGATGATGATGATGATGATGATGATGATGATGATGATGATGATGATGATGATGATGATGATGATGATGATGATGATGATGATGATGATGATGATGATGATGATGATGATGATGATGATGATGATGATGATGATGATGATGATGATGATGACGATGATGATGATGATGATGATGATGATGATGATGATGATGATGATGATGATGATGATGATGATGTTGCTGATGATGATGTTGCTGATGATGATGTTGCTGATGATGATGTTGTTGATGATGTTGCTGATGATGTTGCTGATGATGTTGCTGATGATGTTGCTGATGATGTTGATGATGATGTTGATGATGATGTTGATGATGATGTTGATGATGATGTTGATGATGATGTTGCTGATGATGTTGCTGATGATGTTGCTGATGATGTTGCTGATGATGTTGCTGATGATGTTGCTGGTGATGTTGCTGATGATGTTGCTGATGATGTTGCTGATGATGACGTGAGACGGTGTGGTATGCCCGGAGGCGGTGTTGTATGCCCGGAGGCGGTGTTGTATGCCCGGAGGCGGTGTGGTATGCCCGGAGGCGGTGTTGTATGCCCGGAGGCGGTGTTGTATGCCCGGAGGCGGTGTGGTATGCCCGGAGGCGGTGTTGTATGCCCGGAGGCGGTGTTGTATGCCCTGAGGCGGTCTGGTATGCCCGGAGGCGGTGTAGTATGCCCGGAGGCGGTATTGTATGCCCGGAGGCGGTGTGGTATGCCCGGAGGCGGTGCAGTATGCCCGGAGGCGGTGTTGTATGCCCGGAGGCGGTGTTGTATGCCCGGAGGCGGTGTAGTATGCCCGGAGGCGGTGTTGTATGCCCGGAGGCGGTGTGGTATGCCCGGAAGCGGTGTAGTATGCCCGGAGGCGGTGTTGTATGCCCGGAGGCGGTGTGGTATGCCCGGAGGCGGTACAACACCGCCTCCAGGCATGATGATGATAATGATGATGATGATGATGATGATGATGATGATGATGATGATGATGATGATGATGATGATGATGATGATGATGATGATGATGATGATGATGATGATGATGATGATGATGATGATGATGATGATGATGATGATGATGATGATGATGATGATGATGATGATGATGATGATGATGATGATGATGATGATGATGATGATGATGATGATGATGATGATGATGATGATGATGATGATGATGATGATGATGATGATGATGATGATGATGATGATGATGATGATGATGATGATGATGATGATGATGATGATGATGATGATGATGATGATGATGATGATGATGATGATGATGATGATGATGATGATGTTGCTGATGATGATGTATCTGATGATGATGTTGCTGATGATGATGTTGTTGATGATGTTGCTGATGATGTTGCTGATGATGTTGCTGATGATGTTGCTGATGATGTTGCTGATGATGTTGATGATGATGTTGATGATGATGTTGATGATGATGTTGATGATGATGTTGATGATGATGTTGCTGATGATGTTGCTGATGATGTTGCTGATGATGTTGCTGATGATGTTGCTGATGATGTTGCTGGTGATGTTGCTGATGATGTTGCTGATGATGTTGCTGATGATGACGTGAGACGGTGTGGTATGCCCGGAGGCGGTGTGGTATGCCCGGAGGCGGTGTTGTATGCCCGGAGGCGGTGTTGTATGCCCTGAGGCGGTCTGGTATGCCCGGAGGCGGTGTAGTATGCCCGGA
>JAXIVJ010003827.1:60000-70000 GCA_036785665.1 Chirona hameri
ATGCCCGGAGGCGGTGTTGTATGCCCGGAGGCGGTGTTGTATGCCCGGAGGCGGTGTGGTATGCCCGGAGGCGGTGTTGTATGCCCGGAGGCGGTGTTGTATGCCCTGAGGCGGTCTGGTATGCCCGGAGGCGGTGTAGTATGCCCGGAGGCGGTGTTGTATGCCCGGAGGCGGTGTGGTATGCCCGGAGGCGGTGCAGTATGCCCGGAGGCGGTGTTGTATGCCCGGAGGCGGTGTGGTATGCCCGGAGGCGGTGTAGTATGCCCGGAGGCGGTGTTGTATGCCCGGAGGCGGTGTGGTATGCCCGGAGGCGGTGTAGTATGCCCGGAGGCGGTGTTGTATGCCCGGAGGCGGTGTGGTATGCCCGGAGGCGGTACAACACCGCCTCCGGGCATGATGATGATAATGATGATGATGATGATGATGATGATGATGATGATGATGATGATGATGATGATGATGATGATGATGATGATGATGATGATGATGATGATGATGATGATGATGATGATGATGATGATGATGATGATGATGATGATGATGATGATGATGATGATGATGATGATGATGATGATGATGATGATGATGATGATGATGATGATGATGATGATGATGATGATGATGATGATGATGATGATGATGATGATGATGATGATGATGATGATGATGATGATGATGATGATGATGATGATGATGATGATGATGATGATGATGTTGCTGATGATGATGTTGCTGATGATGATGTTGCTGATGATGATGTTGTTGATGATGTTGCTGATGATGTTGCTGATGATGTTGCTGATGATGTTGCTGATGATGTTGATGATGATGTTGATGATGATGTTGATGATGATGTTGATGATGATGTTGATGATGATGTTGCTGATGATGTTGCTGATGATGTTGCTGATGATGTTGCTGATGATGTTGCTGATGATGTTGCTGGTGATGTTGCTGATGATGTTGCTGATGATGTTGCTGATGATGACGTGAGACGGTGTGGTATGCCCGGAGGCGGTGTTGTATGCCTGGAGGCGGTGTTGTATGCCCGGAGGCGGTGTGGTATGCCCGGAGGCGGTGTTGTATGCCCGGAGGCGGTGTTGTATGCCCTGAGGCGGTCTGGTATGCCCGGAGGCGGTGTAGTATGCCCGGAGGCGGTGTTGTATGCCCGGAGGCGGTGTGGTATGCCCGGAGGCGGTGCAGTATGCCCGGAGGCGGTGTTGTATGCCCGGAGGCGGTGTTGTATGCCCGGAGGCGGTGTAGTATGCCCGGAGGCGGTGTTGTATGCCCGGAGGCGGTGTGGTATGCCCGGAAGCGGTGTAGTATGCCCGGAGGCGGTGTTGTATGCCCGGAGGCGGTGTGGTATGCCCGGAGGCGGTACAACACCGCCTCCAGGCATGATGATGATAATGATGATGATGATGATGATGATGATGATGATGATGATGATGATGATGATGATGATGATGATGATGATGATGATGATGATGATGATGATGATGATGATGATGATGATGATGATGATGATGATGATGATGATGATGATGATGATGATGATGATGATGATGATGATGTTGCTGATGATGATGTTGCTGATGATGATGTTGCTGATGATGATGTTGTTGATGATGTTGCTGATGATGTTGCTGATGATGTTGCTGATGATGTTGCTGATGATGTTGATGATGATGTTGATGATGATGTTGATGATGATGTTGATGATGATGTTGATGATGATGTTGCTGATGATGTTGCTGATGATGTTGCTGATGATGTTGCTGATGATGTTGCTGATGATGTTGCTGGTGATGTTGCTGATGATGTTGCTGATGATGTTGCTGATGATGACGTGAGACGGTGTGGTATGCCCGGAGGCGGTGTTGTATGCCCGGAGGCGGTGTTGTATGCCCGGAGGCGGTGTGGTATGCCCGGAGGCGGTGTTGTATGCCCGGAGGCGGTGTTGTATGCCCGGAGGCGGTGTGGTATGCCCTGAGGCGGTGTTGTATGCCCGGAGGCGGTGTTGTATGCCCTGAGGCGGTCTGGTATGCCCGGAGGCGGTGTAGTATGCCCGGAGGCGGTGTTGTATGCCCGGAGGCGGTGTGGTATGCCCGGAGGCGGTGCAGTATGCCCGGAGGCGGTGTTGTATGCCCGGAGGCGGTGTTGTATGCCCGGAGGCGGTGTGGTATGCCCGGAGGCGGTGTTGTATGCCCGGAGGCGGTGTTGTATGCCCGGAGGCGGTGTGGTATGCCCGGAGGCGGTGTTGTATGCCCGGAGGCGGTGTTGTATGCCCTGAGGCGGTCTGGTATGCCCGGAGGCGGTGTAGTATGCCCGGAGGCGGTGTTGTATGCCCGGAGGCGGTGTGGTATGCCCGGAGGCGGTGCAGTATGCCCGGAGGCGGTGTTGTATGCCCGGAGGCGGTGTGGTATGCCCGGAGGCGGTGTAGTATGCCCGGAGGCGGTGTTGTATGCCCGGAGGCGGTGTGGTATGCCCGGAGGCGGTGTAGTATGCCCGGAGGCGGTGTTGTATGCCCGGAGGCGGTGTGGTATGCCCGGAGGCGGTACAACACCGCCTCCGGGCATGATGATGATAATGATGATGATGATGATGATGATGATGATGATGATGATGATGATGATGATGATGATGATGATGATGATGATGATGATGATGATGATGATGATGATGATGATGATGATGATGATGATGATGATGATGATGATGATGATGATGATGATGATGATGATGATGATGATGATGATGATGATGATGATGATGATGATGATGATGATGATGATGATGATGATGATGATGATGATGATGATGATGATGATGATGATGATGATGATGATGATGATGATGATGATGATGATGATGATGATGATGATGATGATGATGATGATGATGATGATGATGATGATGATGATGTTGCTGATGATGATGTTGCTGATGATGATGTTGCTGATGATGATGTTGTTGATGATGTTGCTGATGATGTTGCTGATGATGTTGCTGATGATGTTGCTGATGATGTTGATGATGATGTTGATGATGATGTTGATGATGATGTTGATGATGATGTTGATGATGATGTTGCTGATGATGTTGCTGATGATGTTGCTGATGATGTTGCTGATGATGTTGCTGATGATGTTGCTGGTGATGTTGCTGATGATGTTGCTGATGATGTTGCTGATGATGACGTGAGACGGTGTGGTATGCCCGGAGGCGGTGTTGTATGCCTGGAGGCGGTGTTGTATGCCCGGAGGCGGTGTGGTATGCCCGGAGGCGGTGTTGTATGCCCGGAGGCGGTGTTGTATGCCCTGAGGCGGTCTGGTATGCCCGGAGGCGGTGTAGTATGCCCGGAGGCGGTGTTGTATGCCCGGAGGCGGTGTGGTATGCCCGGAGGCGGTGCAGTATGCCCGGAGGCGGTGTTGTATGCCCGGAGGCGGTGTTGTATGCCCGGAGGCGGTGTAGTATGCCCGGAGGCGGTGTTGTATGCCCGGAGGCGGTGTGGTATGCCCGGAAGCGGTGTAGTATGCCCGGAGGCGGTGTTGTATGCCCGGAGGCGGTGTGGTATGCCCGGAGGCGGTACAACACCGCCTCCAGGCATGATGATGATAATGATGATGATGATGATGATGATGATGATGATGATGATGATGATGATGATGATGATGATGATGATGATGATGATGATGATGATGATGATGATGATGATGATGATGATGATGATGATGATGATGATGATGATGATGATGATGATGATGATGATGATGATGATGATGATGATGATGATGATGATGATGTTGCTGATGATGATGTTGCTGATGATGATGTTGCTGATGATGATGTTGTTGATGATGTTGCTGATGATGTTGCTGATGATGTTGCTGATGATGTTGCTGATGATGTTGATGATGATGTTGATGATGATGTTGATGATGATGTTGATGATGATGTTGATGATGATGTTGCTGATGATGTTGCTGATGATGTTGCTGATGATGTTGCTGATGATGTTGCTGATGATGTTGCTGGTGATGTTGCTGATGATGTTGCTGATGATGTTGCTGATGATGACGTGAGACGGTGTGGTATGCCCGGAGGCGGTGTTGTATGCCCGGAGGCGGTGTTGTATGCCCGGAGGCGGTGTGGTATGCCCGGAGGCGGTGTTGTATGCCCGGAGGCGGTGTTGTATGCCCGGAGGCGGTGTGGTATGCCCTGAGGCGGTGTTGTATGCCCGGAGGCGGTGTTGTATGCCCTGAGGCGGTCTGGTATGCCCGGAGGCGGTGTAGTATGCCCGGAGGCGGTGTTGTATGCCCGGAGGCGGTGTGGTATGCCCGGAGGCGGTGCAGTATGCCCGGAGGCGGTGTTGTATGCCCGGAGGCGGTGTGGTATGCCCGGAGGCGGTGTAGTATGCCCGGAGGCGGTGTTGTATGCCCGGAGGCGGTGTGGTATGCCCGGAGGCGGTGTAGTATGCCCGGAGGCGGTGTTGTATGCCCGGAGGCGGTGTGGTATGCCCGGAGGCGGTACAACACCGCCTCCGGGCATGATGATGATAATGATGATGATGATGATGATGATGATGATGATGATGATGATGATGATGATGATGATGATGATGATGATGATGATGATGATGATGATGATGATGATGATGATGATGATGATGATGATGATGATGATGATGATGATGATGATGATGATGATGATGATGATGTTGCTGATGATGATGTTGCTGATGATGATGTTGCTGATGATGATGTTGTTGATGATGTTGCTGATGATGTTGCTGATGATGTTGCTGATGATGTTGCTGATGATGTTGATGATGATGTTGATGATGATGTTGATGATGATGTTGATGATGATGTTGATGATGATGTTGCTGATGATGTTGCTGATGATGTTGCTGATGATGTTGCTGATGATGTTGCTGATGATGTTGCTGGTGATGTTGCTGATGATGTTGCTGATGATGTTGCTGATGATGACGTGAGACGGTGTGGTATGCCCGGAGGCGGTGTTGTATGCCCGGAGGCGGTGTTGTATGCCCGGAGGCGGTGTGGTATGCCCGGAGGCGGTGTTGTATGCCCGGAGGCGGTGTTGTATGCCCTGAGGCGGTCTGGTATGCCCGGAGGCGGTGTAGTATGCCCGGAGGCGGTGTTGTATGCCCGGAGGCGGTGTGGTATGCCCGGAGGCGGTGCAGTATGCCCGGAGGCGGTGTTGTATGCCCGGAGGCGGTGTTGTATGCCCGGAGGCGGTGTAGTATGCCCGGAGGCGGTGTTGTATGCCCGGAGGCGGTGTGGTATGCCCGGAAGCGGTGTAGTATGCCCGGAGGCGGTGTTGTATGCCCGGAGGCGGTGTGGTATGCCCGGAGGCGGTACAACACCGCCTCCAGGCATGATGATGATAATGATGATGATGATGATGATGATGATGATGATGATGATGATGATGATGATGATGATGATGATGATGATGATGATGATGATGATGATGATGATGATGATGATGATGATGATGATGATGATGATGATGATGATGATGATGATGATGATGATGATGATGTTGCTGATGATGATGTTGCTGATGATGATGTTGCTGATGATGATGTTGTTGATGATGTTGCTGATGATGTTGCTGATGATGTTGCTGATGATGTTGCTGATGATGTTGATGATGATGTTGATGATGATGTTGATGATGATGTTGATGATGATGTTGATGATGATGTTGCTGATGATGTTGCTGATGATGTTGCTGATGATGTTGCTGATGATGTTGCTGATGATGTTGCTGGTGATGTTGCTGATGATGTTGCTGATGATGTTGCTGATGATGACGTGAGACGGTGTGGTATGCCCGGAGGCGGTGTTGTATGCCCGGAGGCGGTGTTGTATGCCCGGAGGCGGTGTGGTATGCCCGGAGGCGGTGTTGTATGCCCGGAGGCGGTGTTGTATGCCCGGAGGCGGTGTGGTATGCCCGGAGGCGGTGTTGTATGCCCGGAGGCGGTGTTGTATGCCCTGAGGCGGTCTGGTATGCCCGGAGGCGGTGTAGTATGCCCGGAGGCGGTGTTGTATGCCCGGAGGCGGTGTGGTATGCCCGGAGGCGGTGCAGTATGCCCGGAGGCGGTGTTGTATGCCCGGAGGCGGTGTGGTATGCCCGGAGGCGGTGTAGTATGCCCGGAGGCGGTGTTGTATGCCCGGAGGCGGTGTGGTATGCCCGAAGGCGGTGTAGTATGCCCGGAGGCGGTGTTGTATGCCCGGAGGCGGTGTGGTATGCCCGGAGGCGGTACAACACCGCCTCCGGGCATGATGATGATAATGATGATGATGATGATGATGATGATGATGATGATGATGATGATGATGATGATGATGATGATGATGATGACGATGATGATGATGATGATGATGATGATGATGATGATGATGATGATGATGATGATGATGATGATGATGATGATGATGATGATGATGTTGCTGATGATGATGTTGCTGATGATGATGTTGCTGATGATGATGTTTTTGATGATGTTGCTGATGATGTTGCTGATGATGTTGCTGATGATGTTCCTGATGATGTTGATGATGATGTTGATGATGATGTTGATGATGATGTTGATGATGATGTTGATGATGATGTTGCTGATGATGTTGCTGATGATGTTGCTGATGATGTTGCTGATGATGTTGCTGATGATGTTGCTGGTGATGTTGCTGATGATGTTGCTGATGATGTTGCTGATGATGACGTGAGACGGTGTGGTATGCCCGGAGGCGGTGTTGTATGCCCGGAGGCGGTGTTGTATGCCCGGAGGCGGTGTGGTATGCCCGGAGGCGGTGTTGTATGCCCGGAGGCGGTGTTGTATGCCCGGAGGCGGTGTGGTATGCCCGGAGGCGGTGTTGTATGCCCGGAGGCGGTGTTGTATGCCCTGAGGCGGTCTGGTATGCCCGGAGGCGGTGTAGTATGCCCGGAGGCGGTGTTGTATGCCCGGAGGCGGTGTGGTGTGCCCGGAGGCGGTGCAGTATGCCCGGAGGCGGTGTTGTATGCCCGGAGGCGGTGTGGTATGCCCGGAGGCGGTGTAGTATGCCCGGAGGCGGTGTTGTATGCCCGGAGGCGGTGTGGTATGCCCGGAGGCGGTGTAGTATGCCCGGAGGCGGTGTTGTATGCCCGGAGGCGGTGTGGTATGCCCGGAGGCGGTACAACACCGCCTCCGGGCATGATGATGATAATGATGATGATGATGATGATGATGATGATGATGATGATGATGATGATGATGATGATGATGATGATGATGATGATGATGATGATGATGATGATGATGATGATGATGATGATGATGATGATGATGATGATGATGATGATGATGATGATGATGATGATGATGATGATGATGATGATGATGATGATGATGATGATGATGATGATGATGATGATGATGATGATGATGATGATGATGATGATGATGATGATGATGATGATGATGATGATGATGATGATGATGATGATGATGATGATGATGATGATGATGATGATGATGATGATGATGATGATGTTGCTGATGATGATGTTGCTGATGATGATGTTGCTGATGATGATGTTGTTGATGATGTTGCTGATGATGTTGCTGATGATGTTGCTGATGATGTTGCTGATGATGTTGATGATGATGATGTTGATGATGATGTTGATGATGATGTTGATGATGATGTTGATGATGATGTTGCTGATGATGTTGCTGATGATGTTGCTGATGATGTTGCTGATGATGTTGCTGATGATGTTGCTGGTGATGTTGCTGATGATGTTGCTGATGATGTTGCTGATGATGACGTGAGACGGTGTGGTATGCCCGGAGGCGGTGTTGTATGCCTGGAGGCGGTGTTGTATGCCCGGAGGCGGTGTGGTATGCCCGGAGGCGGTGTTGTATGCCCGGAGGCGGTGTTGTATGCCCTGAGGCGGTCTGGTATGCCCGGAGGCGGTGTAGTATGCCCGGAGGCGGTGTTGTATGCCCGGAGGCGGTGTGGTATGCCCGGAGGCGGTGCAGTATGCCCGGAGGCGGTGTTGTATGCCCGGAGGCGGTGTTGTATGCCCGGAGGCGGTGTAGTATGCCCGGAGGCGGTGTTGTATGCCCGGAGGCGGTGTGGTATGCCCGGAAGCGGTGTAGTATGCCCGGAGGCGGTGTTGTATGCCCGGAGGCGGTGTGGTATGCCCGGAGGCGGTACAACACCGCCTCCAGGCATGATGATGATAATGATGATGATGATGATGATGATGATGATGATGATGATGATGATGATGATGATGATGATGATGATGATGATGATGATGATGATGATGATGATGATGATGATGATGATGATGATGATGATGATGATGATGATGATGATGATGATGATGATGATGATGATGATGATGATGATGATGATGATGATGTTGCTGATGATGATGTTGCTGATGATGATGTTGCTGATGATGATGTTGTTGATGATGTTGCTGATGATGTTGCTGATGATGTTGCTGATGATGTTGCTGATGATGTTGATGATGATGTTGATGATGATGTTGATGATGATGTTGATGATGATGTTGATGATGATGTTGCTGATGATGTTGCTGATGATGTTGCTGATGATGTTGCTGATGATGTTGCTGATGATGTTGCTGGTGATGTTGCTGATGATGTTGCTGATGATGTTGCTGATGATGACGTGAGACGGTGTGGTATGCCCGGAGGCGGTGTTGTATGCCCGGAGGCGGTGTTGTATGCCCGGAGGCGGTGTGGTATGCCCGGAGGCGGTGTTGTATGCCCGGAGGCGGTGTTGTATGCCCGGAGGCGGTGTGGTATGCCCGGAGGCGGTGTTGTATGCCCGGAGGCGGTGTTGTATGCCCTGAGGCGGTCTGGTATGCCCGGAGGCGGTGTAGTATGCCCGGAGGCGGTGTTGTATGCCCGGAGGCGGTGTGGTATGCCCGGAGGCGGTGCAGTATGCCCGGAGGCGGTGTTGTATGCCCGGAGGCGGTGTGGTATGCCCGGAGGCGGTGTAGTATGCCCGGAGGCGGTGTTGTATGCCCGGAGGCGGTGTGGTATGCCCGGAGGCGGTGTAGTATGCCCGGAGGCGGTGTTGTATGCCCGGAGGCGGTGTGGTATGCCCGGAGGCGGTACAACACCGCCTCCGGGCATGATGATGATAATGATGATGATGATGATGATGATGATGATGATGATGATGATGATGATGATGATGATGATGATGATGATGATGATGATGATGATGATGATGATGATGATGATGATGATGATGATGATGATGATGATGATGATGATGATGATGATGATGATGATGATGATGATGATGATGATGATGATGATGATGATGATGATGATGATGATGATGTTGCTGATGATGATGTTGCTGATGATGATGTTGTTGATGATGTTGCTGATGATGTTGCTGATGATGTTGCTGATGATGTTGCTGATGATGTTGATGATGATGTTGATGATGATGTTGATGATGATGTTGATGATGATGTTGATGATGATGTTGATGATGATGTTGATGATGATGTTGATGATGATGTTGATGATGATGTTGATGTTGATGATGATGTTAATGATGATGTTGATGATGATGTTGATGATGATGTTGCTGATGATGTTGCTGATGATGTTGCTGATGATGTTGCTGGTGATGTTGCTGATGATGTTGCTGATGATGTTGCTGATGATGTTGCTGATGATGACGTGAGACGGTGTGGTATGCCCGTTTGCGGTGTTGTATGCCCGGAGGCGGTGTTGCATGCCCGGAGGCGGTGTGGTATGCCCGGAGGCGGTGTTGTATGCCCGGAGGCGGTGTTGTATGCCCGGAGGCGGTGTAGTATGCCCGGAGGCGGTGTAGTATGCCCGGAGGCGGTGTTGTATGCCCGGAGGCGGTGTGGTATGCACGGAGGCGGTGTAGTATGCCCGGAGGCGGTGTTGTATGCCCGGAGG
>JAXIVJ010003827.1:72500-89337 GCA_036785665.1 Chirona hameri
TGATGATGATGATGATGATGATGATGATGATGATGATGATGATGATGATGATGATGATGATGATGATGATGATGATGATGATGATGATGATGATGATGTTGCTGATGATGATGTTGCTGATGATGATGTTGCTGATGATGATGTTGTTGATGATGTTGCTGATGATGTTGCTGATGATGTTGCTGATGATGTTGCTGATGATGTTGATGATGATGTTGATGATGATGTTGATGATGATGTTGATGATGATGTTGATGATGATGTTGCTGATGATGTTGCTGATGATGTTGCTGATGATGTTGCTGATGATGTTGCTGATGATGTTGCTGGTGATGTTGCTGATGATGTTGCTGATGATGTTGCTGATGATGACGTGAGACGGTGTGGTATGCCCGGAGGCGGTGTTGTATGCCCGGAGGCGGTGTTGTATGCCCGGAGGCGGTGTGGTATGCCCGGAGGCGGTGTTGTATGCCCGGAGGCGGTGTGGTATGCCCGGAGGCGGTGTAGTATGCCCGGAGGCGGTGTTGTATGCCCGGAGGCGGTGTGGTATGCCCGGAGGCGGTGTAGTATGCCCGGAGGCGGTGTTGTATGCCCGGAGGCGGTGTGGTATGCCCGGAGGCGGTACAACACCGCCTCCGGGCATGATGATGATAATGATGATGATGATGATGATGATGATGATGATGATGATGATGATGATGATGATGATGATGATGATGATGATGATGATGATGGTGATGATGATGATGATGATGATGATGATGATGATGATGATGATGATGATGATGATGATGATGATGATGATGATGATGATGATGATGATGATGATGATGATGATGATGATGTTGCTGATGATGATGTTGCTGATGATGATGTTGCTGATGATGATGTTGTTGATGATGTTGCTGATGATGTTGCTGATGATGTTGCTGATGATGTTGCTGATGATGTTGATGATGATGTTGATGATGATGTTGATGATGATGTTGATGATGATGTTGATGATGATGTTGCTGATGATGTTGCTGATGATGTTGCTGGTGATGTTCCTGATGATGTTGATGATGATGTTGATGATGATGTTGATGATGATGTTGATGATGATGTTGATGATGATGTTGCTGATGATGTTGCTGATGATGTTGCTGATGATGTTGCTGATGATGTTGCTGATGATGTTGCTGGTGATGTTGCTGATGATGTTGCTGATGATGTTGCTGATGATGACGTGAGACGGTGTGGTATGCCCGGAGGCGGTACAACACCGCCTCCGGGCATGATGATGATAATGATGATGATGATGATGATGATGATGATGATGATGATGATGATGATGATGATGATGATGATGATGATGATGGTGATGATGATGATGATGATGATGATGATGATGATGATGATGATGATGATGATGATGATGATGATGATGATGATGATGATGATGATGATGATGATGATGATGATGATGTTGCTGATGATGATGTTGCTGATGATGATGTTGCTGATGATGATGTTGTTGATGATATTGCTGATGATGTTGCTGATGATGTTGCTGATGATGTTGCTGATGATGTTGCTGATGATGACGTGAGACGGTGTGGTATGCCCGTTTGCGGTGTTGTATGCCCGGAGGCGGTGTTGTATGCCCGGAGGCGGTGTGGTATGCCCGGAGGCGGTGTTGTATGCCCGGAGGCGGTGTTGTATGCCCGGAGGCGGTGTAGTATGCCCGGAGGCGGTGTAGTATGCCCGGAGGCGGTGTTATATGCCCGGAGGCGGTGTGGTATGCCCGGAGGCGGTGTAGTATGCCCGGAGGCGGTGTTGTATGCCCGGAGGCGGTGTGGTATGCCCGGAGGCGGTACAACACCGCCTCCGGGCATGATGATGATAATGATGATGATGATGATGATGATGATGATGATGATGATGATGATGATGATGATGATGATGATGATGATGATGATGATGATGATGGTGATGATGATGATGATGATGATGATGATGATGATGAAGATGATGATGATGATGATGATGATGATGATGATGATGATGATGATGATGATGATGATGATGATGATGATGTTGCTGATGATGATGTTGCTGATGATGATGTTGCTGATGATGATGTTGTTGATGATGTTGCTGATGATGTTGCTGATGATGTTGCTGATGATGTTGCTGATGATGTTGATGATGATGTTGATGATGATGTTGATGATGATGTTGATGATGATGTTGATGATGATGTTGCTGATGATGTTGCTGATGATGTTGCTGATGATGTTGCTGATGATGTTGCTGATGATGTTGCTGGTGATGTTGCTGATGATGTTGCTGATGATGTTGCTGATGATGACGTGAGACGGTGTGGTATGCCCGGAGGCGGTGTTGTATGCCCGGAGGCGGTGTTGTATGCCCGGAGGCGGTGTGGTATGCCCGGAGGCGGTGTTGTATGCCCGGAGGCGGTGTTGTATGCCCTGAGGCGGTCTGGTATGCCCGGAGGCGGTGTAGTATGCCCGGAGGCGGTGTTGTATGCCCGGAGGCGGTGTGGTATGCCCGGAGGCGGTGCAGTATTCCCGGAGGCGGTGTTGTATGCCCGGAGGCGGTGTTGTATGCCCGGAGGCGGTGTAGTATGCCCGGAGGCGGTGTTGTATGCCCGGAGGCGGTGTGGTATGCCCGGAAGCGGTGTAGTATGCCCGGAGGCGGTGTTGTATGCCCGGAGGCGGTGTGTTATGCCCGGAGGCGGTACAACACCGCCTCCAGGCATGATGATGATAATGATGATGATGATGATGATGATGATGATGATGATGATGATGATGATGATGATGATGATGATGATGATGATGATGATGATGATGATGATGATGATGATGATGATGATGATGATGATGATGATGATGATGATGATGATGATGATGATGATGATGATGATGATGATGATGATGATGTTGCTGATGATGATGTTGCTGATGATGATGTTGCTGATGATGATGTTGTTGATGATGTTGCTGATGATGTTGCTGATGATGTTGCTGATGATGTTGCTGATGATGTTGATGATGATGTTGATGATGATGTTGATGATGATGTTGATGATGATGTTGATGATGATGTTGCTGATGATGTTGCTGATGATGTTGCTGATGATGTTGCTGATGATGTTGCTGATGATGTTGCTGGTGATGTTGCTGATGATGTTGCTGATGATGTTGCTGATGATGACGTGAGACGGTGTGGTATGCCCGGAGGCGGTGTTGTATGCCCGGAGGCGGTGTGGTATGCCCGGAGGCGGTGTTGTATGCCCGGAGGCGGTGTTGTATGCCCGGAGGCGGTGTGGTATGCCCGGAGGCGGTGTTGTATGCCCGGAGGCGGTGTTGTATGCCCTGAGGCGGTCTGGTATGCCCGGAGGCGGTGTAGTATGCCCGGAGGCGGTGTTGTATGCCCGGAGGCGGTGTGGTATGCCCGGAGGCGGTGCAGTATGCCCGGAGGCGGTGTTGTATGCCCGGAGGCGGTGTGGTATGCCCGGAGGCGGTGTAGTATGCCCGGAGGCGGTGTTGTATGCCCGGAGGCGGTGTGGTATGCCCGAAGGCGGTGTAGTATGCCCGGAGGCGGTGTTGTATGCCCGGAGGCGGTGTGGTATGCCCGGAGGCGGTACAACACCGCCTCCGGGCATGATGATGATAATGATGATGATGATGATGATGATGATGATGATGATGATGATGATGATGATGATGATGATGATGATGATGATGATGATGATGATGATGATGATGATGATGATGATGATGATGATGATGATGATGATGATGATGATGATGATGATGATGATGATGATGATGATGATGATGTTGCTGATGATGATGTTGCTGATGATGATGTTGCTGATGATGATGTTTTTGATGATGTTGCTGATGATGTTGCTGATGATGTTGCTGATGATGTTCCTGATGATGTTGATGATGATGTTGATGATGATGTTGATGATGATGTTGATGATGATGTTGATGATGATGTTGCTGATGATGTTGCTGATGATGTTGCTGATGATGTTGCTGATGATGTTGCTGATGATGTTGCTGGTGATGTTGCTGATGATGTTGCTGATGATGTTGCTGATGATGACGTGAGACGGTGTGGTATGCCCGGAGGCGGTGTTGTATGCCCGGAGGCGGTGTTGTATGCCCGGAGGCGGTGTGGTATGCCCGGAGGCGGTGTTGTATGCCCGGAGGCGGTGTTGTATGCCCGGAGGCGGTGTGGTATGCCCGGAGGCGGTGTTGTATGCCCGGAGGCGGTGTTGTATGCCCTGAGGCGGTCTGGTATGCCCGGAGGCGGTGTAGTATGCCCGGAGGCGGTGTTGTATGCCCGGAGGCGGTGTGGTATGCCCGGAGGCGGTGCAGTATGCCCGGAGGCGGTGTTGTATGCCCGGAGGCGGTGTGGTATGCCCGGAGGCGGTGTAGTATGCCCGGAGGCGGTGTTGTATGCCCGGAGGCGGTGTGGTATGCCCGGAGGCGGTGTAGTATGCCCGGAGGCGGTGTTGTATGCCCGGAGGCGGTGTGGTATGCCCGGAGGCGGTGTTGTATGCCCGGAGGCGGTGTTGTATGCCCGGAGGCGGTGTGGTATGCCCGGAGGCGGTGTTGTATGCCCGGAGGCGGTGTTGTATGCCCTGAGGCGGTCTGGTATGCCCGGAGGCGGTGTAGTATGCCCGGAGGCGGTGTTGTATGCCCGGAGGCGGTGTGGTATGCCCGGAGGCGGTGCAGTATGCCCGGAGGCGGTGTTGTATGCCCGGAGGCGGTGTGGTATGCCCGGAGGCGGTGTAGTATGCCCGGAGGCGGTGTTGTATGCCCGGAGGCGGTGTGGTATGCCCGGAGGCGGTGTAGTATGCCCGGAGGCGGTGTTGTATGCCCGGAGGCGGTGTGGTATGCCCGGAGGCGGTACAACACCGCCTCCGGGCATGATGATGATAATGATGATGATGATGATGATGATGATGATGATGATGATGATGATGATGATGATGATGATGATGATGATGATGATGATGATGATGATGATGATGATGATGATGATGATGATGATGATGATGATGATGATGATGATGATGATGATGATGATGATGATGATGATGATGATGATGATGATGATGATGATGATGATGATGATGATGATGATGTTGCTGATGATGATGTTGCTGATGATGATGTTGTTGATGATGTTGCTGATGATGTTGCTGATGATGTTGCTGATGATGTTGCTGATGATGTTGATGATGATGTTGATGATGATGTTGATGATGATGTTGATGATGATGTTGATGATGATGTTGATGATGATGTTGATGATGATGTTGATGATGATGTTGATGATGATGTTGATGTTGATGATGATGTTAATGATGATGTTGATGATGATGTTGATGATGATGTTGCTGATGATGTTGCTGATGATGTTGCTGATGATGTTGCTGGTGATGTTGCTGATGATGTTGCTGATGATGTTGCTGATGATGTTGCTGATGATGACGTGAGACGGTGTGGTATGCCCGTTTGCGGTGTTGTATGCCCGGAGGCGGTGTTGCATGCCCGGAGGCGGTGTGGTATGCCCGGAGGCGGTGTTGTATGCCCGGAGGCGGTGTTGTATGCCCGGAGGCGGTGTAGTATGCCCGGAGGCGGTGTAGTATGCCCGGAGGCGGTGTTGTATGCCCGGAGGCGGTGTGGTATGCACGGAGGCGGTGTAGTATGCCCGGAGGCGGTGTTGTATGCCCGGAGGCGGTGTGGTATGCCCGGAGGCGGTACAACACCGCCTCCGGGCATGATGATGATAATGATGATGATGATGATGATGATGATGATGATGATGATGATGATGATGATGATGATGATGATGATGATGATGATGATGATGATGATGATGATGATGATGATGATGATGATGATGATGATGATGATGATGATGATGATGATGATGATGATGATGATGATGATGATGATGATGATGTTGCTGATGATGATGTTGCTGATGATGATGTTGCTGATGATGATGTTGTTGATGATGTTGCTGATGATGTTGCTGATGATGTTGCTGATGATGTTGCTGATGATGTTGATGATGATGTTGATGATGATGTTGATGATGATGTTGATGATGATGTTGATGATGATGTTGCTGATGATGTTGCTGATGATGTTGCTGATGATGTTGCTGATGATGTTGCTGATGATGTTGCTGGTGATGTTGCTGATGATGTTGCTGATGATGTTGCTGATGATGACGTGAGACGGTGTGGTATGCCCGGAGGCGGTGTTGTATGCCCGGAGGCGGTGTTGTATGCCCGGAGGCGGTGTGGTATGCCCGGAGGCGGTGTTGTATGCCCGGAGGCGGTGTTGTATGCCCGGAGGCGGTGTGGTATGCCCGGAGGCGGTGTTGTATGCCCGGAGGCGGTGTTGTATGCCCTGAGGCGGTCTGGTATGCCCGGAGGCGGTGTAGTATGCCCGGAGGCGGTGTTGTATGCCCGGAGGCGGTGTGGTATGCCCGGAGGCGGTGCAGTATGCCCGGAGGCGGTGTTGTATGCCCGGAGGCGGTGTGGTATGCCCGGAGGCGGTGTAGTATGCCCGGAGGCGGTGTTGTATGCCCGGAGGCGGTGTGGTATGCCCGGAGGCGGTGTAGTATGCCCGGAGGCGGTGTTGTATGCCCGGAGGCGGTGTGGTATGCCCGGAGGCGGTACAACACCGCCTCCGGGCATGATGATGATAATGATGATGATGATGATGATGATGATGATGATGATGATGATGATGATGATGATGATGATGATGATGATGATGATGATGATGATGATGATGATGATGATGATGATGATGATGATGATGATGATGATGATGATGATGATGATGATGATGATGATGATGATGATGATGATGATGATGATGATGATGATGATGATGATGATGATGATGATGATGATGATGTTGCTGATGATGATGTTGCTGATGATGATGTTGCTGATGATGATGTTGTTGATGATGTTGCTGATGATGTTGCTGATGATGTTGCTGATGATGTTGCTGATGATGTTGATGATGATGTTGATGATGATGTTGATGATGATGTTGATGATGATGTTGATGATGATGTTGCTGATGATGTTGCTGATGATGTTGCTGATGATGTTGCTGATGATGTTGCTGATGATGTTGCTGGTGATGTTGCTGATGATGTTGCTGATGATGTTGCTGATGATGACGTGAGACGGTGTGGTATGCCCGGAGGCGGTGTTGTATGCCCGGAGGCGGTGTTGTATGCCCGGAGGCGGTGTGGTATGCCCGGAGGCGGTGTTGTATGCCCGGAGGCGGTGTTGTATGCCCGGAGGCGGTGTGGTATGCCCGGAGGCGGTGTTGTATGCCCGGAGGCGGTGTTGTATGCCCTGAGGCGGTCTGGTATGCCCGGAGGCGGTGTAGTATGCCCGGAGGCGGTGTTGTATGCCCGGAGGCGGTGTGGTATGCCCGGAGGCGGTGCAGTATGCCCGGAGGCGGTGTTGTATGCCCGGAGGCGGTGTGGTATGCCCGGAGGCGGTGTAGTATGCCCGGAGGCGGTGTTGTATGCCTGGAGGCGGTGTGGTATGCCCGGAGGCGGTGTATTATGCCCGGAGGCGGTGTTGTATGCCCGGAGGCGGTGTGGTATGCCCGGAGGCGGTACAACACCGCCTCCGGGCATGATGATGATGATGATGATGATGATGATGATGATGATGATGATGATGATGATGATGATGATGATGATGATGATGATGATGATGATGATGATGATGATGATGATGATGATGATGATGATGATGATGTTGCTGATGATGACGTGAGACGGTGTGGTATGCCCGTTTGCGGTGTTGTATGCCCGGAGGCGGTGTTGCATGCCCGGAGGCGGTGTGGTATGCCCGGAGGCGGTGTTGTATGCCCGGAGGCGGTGTTGTATGCCCGGAGGCGGTGTAGTATGCCCGGAGGCGGTGTAGTATGCCCGGAGGCGGTGTTGTATGCCCGGAGGCGGTGTGGTATGCCCGGAGGCGGTGTAGTATGCCCGGAGGCGGTGTTGTATGCCCGGAGGCGGTGTGGTATGCCCGGAGGCGGTACAACACCGCCTCCGGGCATGATGATGATAATGATGATGATGATGATGATGATGATGATGATGATGATGATGATGATGATGATGATGATGATGATGATGATGATGATGATGATGATGATGATGATGATGATGATGATGATGATGATGATGATGATGATGATGATGATGATGATGATGATGATGATGATGATGATGATGATGATGATGATGATGATGATGATGATGATGATGATGATGATGTTGCTGATGATGATGTTGCTGATGATGATGTTGCTGATGATGATGTTGTTGATGATGTTGCTGATGATGTTGCTGATGATGTTGCTGATGATGTTGCTGATGATGTTGATGATGATGTTGATGATGATGTTGATGATGATGTTGATGATGATGTTGATGATGATGTTGCTGATGATGTTGCTGATGATGTTGCTGATGATGTTGCTGATGATGTTGCTGATGATGTTGCTGGTGATGTTGCTGATGATGTTGCTGATGATGTTGCTGATGATGACGTGAGACGGTGTGGTATGCCCGGAGGCGGTGTTGTATGCCCGGAGGCGGTGTTGTATGCCCGGAGGCGGTGTGGTATGCCCGGAGGCGGTGTTGTATGCCCGGAGGCGGTGTGGTATGCCCGGAGGCGGTGTAGTATGCCCGGAGGCGGTGTTGTATGCCCGGAGGCGGTGTGGTATGCCCGGAGGCGGTGTAGTATGCCCGGAGGCGGTGTTGTATGCCCGGAGGCGGTGTGGTATGCCCGGAGGCGGTACAACACCGCCTCCGGGCATGATGATGATAATGATGATGATGATGATGATGATGATGATGATGATGATGATGATGATGATGATGATGATGATGATGATGATGATGATGATGATGATGATGATGGTGATGATGATGATGATGATGATGATGATGATGATGATGATGATGATGATGATGATGATGATGATGATGATGATGATGATGATGATGATGATGATGATGATGATGATGATGTTGCTGATGATGATGTTGCTGATGATGATGTTGCTGATGATGATGTTGTTGATGATGTTGCTGATGATGTTGCTGATGATGTTGCTGATGATGTTGCTGATGATGTTGATGATGATGTTGATGATGATGTTGATGATGATGTTGATGATGATGTTGATGATGATGTTGCTGATGATGTTGCTGATGATGTTGCTGGTGATGTTCCTGATGATGTTGATGATGATGTTGATGATGATGTTGATGATGATGTTGATGATGATGTTGATGATGATGTTGCTGATGATGTTGCTGATGATGTTGCTGATGATGTTGCTGATGATGTTGCTGATGATGTTGCTGGTGATGTTGCTGATGATGTTGCTGATGATGTTGCTGATGATGACGTGAGACGGTGTGGTATGCCCGGAGGCGGTACAACACCGCCTCCGGGCATGATGATGATAATGATGATGATGATGATGATGATGATGATGATGATGATGATGATGATGATGATGATGATGATGATGATGATGGTGATGATGATGATGATGATGATGATGATGATGATGATGATGATGATGATGATGATGATGATGATGATGATGATGATGATGATGATGATGATGATGATGATGATGATGTTGCTGATGATGATGTTGCTGATGATGATGTTGCTGATGATGATGTTGTTGATGATATTGCTGATGATGTTGCTGATGATGTTGCTGATGATGTTGCTGATGATGTTGCTGATGATGACGTGAGACGGTGTGGTATGCCCGTTTGCGGTGTTGTATGCCCGGAGGCGGTGTTGTATGCCCGGAGGCGGTGTGGTATGCCCGGAGGCGGTGTTGTATGCCCGGAGGCGGTGTTGTATGCCCGGAGGCGGTGTAGTATGCCCGGAGGCGGTGTAGTATGCCCGGAGGCGGTGTTATATGCCCGGAGGCGGTGTGGTATGCCTGGTATGCCCGGAGGCGGTGTAGTATGCCCGGAGGCGGTGTTGTATGCCCGGAGGCGGTGTGGTATGCCCGGAGGCGGTACAACACCGCCTCCGGGCATGATGATGATAATGATGATGATGATGATGATGATGATGATGATGATGATGATGATGATGATGATGATGATGATGATGATGATGATGATGATGATGGTGATGATGATGATGATGATGATGATGATGATGATGAAGATGATGATGATGATGATGATGATGATGATGATGATGATGATGATGATGATGATGATGATGATGATGATGTTGCTGATGATGATGTTGCTGATGATGATGTTGCTGATGATGATGTTGTTGATGATGTTGCTGATGATGTTGCTGATGATGTTGCTGATGATGTTGCTGATGATGTTGATGATGATGTTGATGATGATGTTGATGATGATGTTGATGATGATGTTGATGATGATGTTGCTGATGATGTTGCTGATGATGTTGCTGATGATGTTGCTGATGATGTTGCTGATGATGTTGCTGGTGATGTTGCTGATGATGTTGCTGATGATGTTGCTGATGATGACGTGAGACGGTGTGGTATGCCCGGAGGCGGTGTTGTATGCCCGGAGGCGGTGTTGTATGCCCGGAGGCGGTGTGGTATGCCCGGAGGCGGTGTTGTATGCCCGGAGGCGGTGTTGTATGCCCTGAGGCGGTCTGGTATGCCCGGAGGCGGTGTAGTATGCCCGGAGGCGGTGTTGTATGCCCGGAGGCGGTGTGGTATGCCCGGAGGCGGTGCAGTATTCCCGGAGGCGGTGTTGTATGCCCGGAGGCGGTGTTGTATGCCCGGAGGCGGTGTAGTATGCCCGGAGGCGGTGTTGTATGCCCGGAGGCGGTGTGGTATGCCCGGAAGCGGTGTAGTATGCCCGGAGGCGGTGTTGTATGCCCGGAGGCGGTGTGTTATGCCCGGAGGCGGTACAACACCGCCTCCAGGCATGATGATGATAATGATGATGATGATGATGATGATGATGATGATGATGATGATGATGATGATGATGATGATGATGATGATGATGATGATGATGATGATGATGATGATGATGATGATGATGATGATGATGATGATGATGATGATGATGATGATGATGATGATGATGATGATGATGATGATGATGATGTGCTGATGATGATGTTGCTGATGATGATGTTGCTGATGATGATGTTGTTGATGATGTTGCTGATGATGTTGCTGATGATGTTGCTGATGATGTTGCTGATGATGTTGATGATGATGTTGATGATGATGTTGATGATGATGTTGATGATGATGTTGATGATGATGTTGCTGATGATGTTGCTGATGATGTTGCTGATGATGTTGCTGATGATGTTGCTGATGATGTTGCTGGTGATGTTGCTGATGATGTTGCTGATGATGTTGCTGATGATGACGTGAGACGGTGTGGTATGCCCGGAGGCGGTGTTGTATGCCCGGAGGCGGTGTGGTATGCCCGGAGGCGGTGTTGTATGCCCGGAGGCGGTGTTGTATGCCCGGAGGCGGTGTGGTATGCCCGGAGGCGGTGTTGTATGCCCGGAGGCGGTGTTGTATGCCCTGAGGCGGTCTGGTATGCCCGGAGGCGGTGTAGTATGCCCGGAGGCGGTGTTGTATGCCCGGAGGCGGTGTGGTATGCCCGGAGGCGGTGCAGTATGCCCGGAGGCGGTGTTGTATGCCCGGAGGCGGTGTGGTATGCCCGGAGGCGGTGTAGTATGCCCGGAGGCGGTGTTGTATGCCCGGAGGCGGTGTGGTATGCCCGAAGGCGGTGTAGTATGCCCGGAGGCGGTGTTGTATGCCCGGAGGCGGTGTGGTATGCCCGGAGGCGGTACAACACCGCCTCCGGGCATGATGATGATAATGATGATGATGATGATGATGATGATGATGATGATGATGATGATGATGATGATGATGATGATGATGATGATGATGATGATGATGATGATGATGATGATGATGATGATGATGATGATGATGATGATGATGATGATGATGATGATGATGATGATGATGATGATGATGATGATGTTGCTGATGATGATGTTGCTGATGATGATGTTGCTGATGATGATGTTTTTGATGATGTTGCTGATGATGTTGCTGATGATGTTGCTGATGATGTTCCTGATGATGTTGATGATGATGTTGATGATGATGTTGATGATGATGTTGATGATGATGTTGATGATGATGTTGCTGATGATGTTGCTGATGATGTTGCTGATGATGTTGCTGATGATGTTGCTGATGATGTTGCTGGTGATGTTGCTGATGATGTTGCTGATGATGTTGCTGATGATGACGTGAGACGGTGTGGTATGCCCGGAGGCGGTGTTGTATGCCCGGAGGCGGTGTTGTATGCCCGGAGGCGGTGTGGTATGCCCGGAGGCGGTGTTGTATGCCCGGAGGCGGTGTTGTATGCCCGGAGGCGGTGTGGTATGCCCGGAGGCGGTGTTGTATGCCCGGAGGCGGTGTTGTATGCCCTGAGGCGGTCTGGTATGCCCGGAGGCGGTGTAGTATGCCCGGAGGCGGTGTTGTATGCCCGGAGGCGGTGTGGTATGCCCGGAGGCGGTGCAGTATGCCCGGAGGCGGTGTTGTATGCCCGGAGGCGGTGTGGTATGCCCGGAGGCGGTGTAGTATGCCCGGAGGCGGTGTTGTATGCCCGGAGGCGGTGTGGTATGCCCGGAGGCGGTGTAGTATGCCCGGAGGCGGTGTTGTATGCCCGGAGGCGGTGTGGTATGCCCGGAGGCGGTACAACACCGCCTCCGGGCATGATGATGATAATGATGATGATGATGATGATGATGATGATGATGATGATGATGATGATGATGATGATGATGATGATGATGATGATGATGATGATGATGATGATGATGATGATGATGATGATGATGATGATGATGATGATGATGATGATGATGATGATGATGATGATGATGATGATGATGATGATGATGATGATGATGATGATGATGATGATGATGATGATGATGATGATGATGATGATGATGATGATGATGATGATGATGATGATGATGATGATGATGATGATGATGATGATGATGATGATGATGATGATGATGATGTTGCTGATGATGATGTTGCTGATGATGATGTTGCTGATGATGATGTTGTTGATGATGTTGCTGATGATGTTGCTGATGATGTTGCTGATGATGTTGCTGATGATGTTGATGATGATGTTGATGATGATGTTGATGATGATGTTGATGATGATGTTGATGATGATGTTGCTGATGATGTTGCTGATGATGTTGCTGATGATGTTGCTGATGATGTTGCTGATGATGTTGCTGGTGATGTTGCTGATGATGTTGCTGATGATGTTGCTGATGATGACGTGAGACGGTGTGGTATGCCCGGAGGCGGTGTTGTATGCCTGGAGGCGGTGTTGTATGCCCGGAGGCGGTGTGGTATGCCCGGAGGCGGTGTTGTATGCCCGGAGGCGGTGTTGTATGCCCTGAGGCGGTCTGGTATGCCCGGAGGCGGTGTAGTATGCCCGGAGGCGGTGTTGTATGCCCGGAGGCGGTGTGGTATGCCCGGAGGCGGTGCAGTATGCCCGGAGGCGGTGTTGTATGCCCGGAGGCGGTGTTGTATGCCCGGAGGCGGTGTAGTATGCCCGGAGGCGGTGTTGTATGCCCGGAGGCGGTGTGGTATGCCCGGAAGCGGTGTAGTATGCCCGGAGGCGGTGTTGTATGCCCGGAGGCGGTGTGGTATGCCCGGAGGCGGTACAACACCGCCTCCAGGCATGATGATGATAATGATGATGATGATGATGATGATGATGATGATGATGATGATGATGATGATGATGATGATGATGATGATGATGATGATGATGATGATGATGATGATGATGATGATGATGATGATGATGATGATGATGATGATGATGATGATGATGATGATGATGATGATGATGATGATGATGATGATGATGATGATGATGATGATGATGATGTTGCTGATGATGATGTTGCTGATGATGATGTTGCTGATGATGATGTTGTTGATGATGTTGCTGATGATGTTGCTGATGATGTTGCTGATGATGTTGCTGATGATGTTGATGATGATGTTGATGATGATGTTGATGATGATGTTGATGATGATGTTGATGATGATGTTGCTGATGATGTTGCTGATGATGTTGCTGATGATGTTGCTGATGATGTTGCTGATGATGTTGCTGGTGATGTTGCTGATGATGTTGCTGATGATGTTGCTGATGATGACGTGAGACGGTGTGGTATGCCCGGAGGCGGTGTTGTATGCCCGGAGGCGGTGTTGTATGCCCGGAGGCGGTGTGGTATGCCCGGAGGCGGTGTTGTATGCCCGGAGGCGGTGTTGTATGCCCGGAGGCGGTGTGGTATGCCCGGAGGCGGTGTTGTATGCCCGGAGGCGGTGTTGTATGCCCTGAGGCGGTCTGGTATGCCCGGAGGCGGTGTAGTATGCCCGGAGGCGGTGTTGTATGCCCGGAGGCGGTGTGGTATGCCCGGAGGCGGTGCAGTATGCCCGGAGGCGGTGTTGTATGCCCGGAGGCGGTGTGGTATGCCCGGAGGCGGTGTAGTATGCCCGGAGGCGGTGTTGTATGCCTGGAGGCGGTGTGGTATGCCCGGAGGCGGTGTATTATGCCCGGAGGCGGTGTTGTATGCCCGGAGGCGGTGTGGTATGCCCGGAGGCGGTACAACACCGCCTCCGGGCATGATGATGATGATGATGATGATGATGATGATGATGATGATGATGATGATGATGATGATGATGATGATGATGATGATGATGATGATGATGATGATGATGATGATGATGATGATGATGATGATGATGTTGCTGATGATGACGTGAGACGGTGTGGTATGCCCGTTTGCGGTGTTGTATGCCCGGAGGCGGTGTTGCATGCCCGGAGGCGGTGTGGTATGCCCGGAGGCGGTGTTGTATGCCCGGAGGCGGTGTTGTATGCCCGGAGGCGGTGTAGTATGCCCGGAGGCGGTGTAGTATGCCCGGAGGCGGTGTTGTATGCCCGGAGGCGGTGTGGTATGCCCGGAGGCGGTGTAGTATGCCCGGAGGCGGTGTTGTATGCCCGGAGGCGGTGTGGTATGCCCGGAGGCGGTACAACACCGCCTCCGGGCATGATGATGATAATGATGATGATGATGATGATGATGATGATGATGATGATGATGATGATGATGATGATGATGATGATGATGATGATGATGATGATGATGATGATGATGATGATGATGATGATGATGATGATGATGATGATGATGATGATGATGATGATGATGATGATGATGATGATGATGATGATGATGATGATGATGATGATGATGATGATGATGATGATGATGTTGCTGATGATGATGTTGCTGATGATGATGTTGCTGATGATGATGTTGTTGATGATGTTGCTGATGATGTTGCTGATGATGTTGCTGATGATGTTGCTGATGATGTTGATGATGATGTTGATGATGATGTTGATGATGATGTTGATGATGATGTTGATGATGATGTTGCTGATGATGTTGCTGATGATGTTGCTGATGATGTTGCTGATGATGTTGCTGATGATGTTGCTGGTGATGTTGCTGATGATGTTGCTGATGATGTTGCTGATGATGACGTGAGACGGTGTGGTATGCCCGGAGGCGGTGTTGTATGCCCGGAGGCGGTGTTGTATGCCCGGAGGCGGTGTGGTATGCCCGGAGGCGGTGTTGTATGCCCGGAGGCGGTGTGGTATGCCCGGAGGCGGTGTAGTATGCCCGGAGGCGGTGTTGTATGCCCGGAGGCGGTGTGGTATGCCCGGAGGCGGTGTAGTATGCCCGGAGGCGGTGTTGTATGCCCGGAGGCGGTGTGGTATGCCCGGAGGCGGTACAACACCGCCTCCGGGCATGATGATGATAATGATGATGATGATGATGATGATGATGATGATGATGATGATGATGATGATGATGATGATGATGATGATGATGATGATGGTGATGATGATGATGATGATGGATGATGATGATGATGATGGTGATGATGATGATGATGATGATGATGATGATGATGATGATGATGATGATGATGATGATGATGATGATGATGATGATGATGATGATGATGATGATGATGATGATGATGTTGCTGATGATGATGTTGCTGATGATGATGTTGCTGATGATGATGTTGTTGATGATGTTGCTGATGATGTTGCTGATGATGTTGCTGATGATGTTGCTGATGATGTTGATGATGATGTTGATGATGATGTTGATGATGATGTTGATGATGATGTTGATGATGATGTTGCTGATGATGTTGCTGATGATGTTGCTGGTGATGTTCCTGATGATGTTGATGATGATGTTGATGATGATGTTGATGATGATGTTGATGATGATGTTGATGATGATGTTGCTGATGATGTTGCTGATGATGTTGCTGATGATGTTGCTGATGATGTTGCTGATGATGTTGCTGGTGATGTTGCTGATGATGTTGCTGATGATGTTGCTGGATGATGACGTGAGACGGTGTGTGGTATGCCCGGAGGCGGTACAACACCGCCTCCCGGGCATGATGATGATAATGATGATGATGATGATGATGATGATGATGATGATGATGATGATGATGATGATGATGATGATGATGATGATGGTGATGATGATGATGGATGATGATGATGATGATGATGATGATGATGA